>CAJVPP010000898.1:0-24881 GCA_910592005.1 Funneliformis mosseae | reverse complement strand
AGAAAATAAAATAATAAATAAAAAACTTAAAATAATAAAAATAACAAAGTTAACAAAAGTTATAACATTTTAAAATATGCAGATTTTGAATTCTGTAATTTAAAAATAATATAGATTTCTACTAAATAAATATATTAAATAAGCTTTATCATATCATGTTAATACAAAAATAAATACAATTGATCCTTTTAATTCTAATTTATATGTATATGAGATGCATTATTTCAGTAAGTATTTTTATTAAGAATGCTTTTTAGTATATTAAATAATAATATTAATACTAATGATTTTTGTATACAAAAATATGAAATAGATTAAAATGTAAAACATGTATATATAAAGTTTGTAAATAACTTAATCATAATGTTAAGATATATAATAAATAAAACTAATAAAATATAGGTATTAAAATTTAATTAATATTATACTGATAAATTTTAATTTATTATCTTTATTAAAAAAAATAATTAATAATATAATATATTTTGAATATAAAAAATTTTAAGTTACATAATTTATTAATATTATATAATAATATAATATTAACTATTAATTATAATTTTAAAAATTCATATTTTATAAATATTTTAACATAAGTTTATTTTAAATTCTTATTTTAGAAATAAAACTTTTAAATTTTTTATTATAACTTTTTAATTTAATATAATTATATTTCTTTTTAAATTTTATAAGATTTTAATTTTTTTAATTTTTTCTATTTAAATGATTTTTTAAATTTATAGATTTTATTAATAATTTTATTTTTATAATTAATTAATTTTTTTTTTTAAAGTATTATTATTATAGAAATATAAAAAATAAAGACTTTTAGATTTAGAAACAATAATTAAATTTGTAATTAATTAATTTATAATTTATAATAAATATAAATAAATATAAAAAAGAAATAATTTATTTATTATTAGTATAATATTATTATCTTCTTTTTATTACCTATGTTATACTTTTTATTTTTTATTTTTCATATATATTTTAAGAATTTAAAAATTTTTCATATATGAAATCCTATTTATTATCTTAGTTAATATCACATGATTTAAAGTTAGATTAGATTAGGATAGATTAAGATAATAGATATATATAAAAGTAATATATAAGAAGTATTATCCATTGTGATGAATAAATTTATTCTATAAAAATATAAAAAAATATATAATTATAATTATAAATATATTAAATATTATTATAATATCTTAAATCAACTACTTTTAATATATTAAAATAATATTAATAATTATATTATTAATATTATCTTAATTTTATTAATTTTGATAAAATATTAATATAATGCAACTAAAATAAGTTTAAATAATATTATATTAATATTATATTAATATTAATATGATATAAATAAATAAATTAATATATAATAATATTATTTAATATATTAATAAAGATTAAAATATTATATTATAATATAAAATAATATTTAAATATATTTAAATTTATAATAAATTAATATTAATAAAAATATTAATATAATTAATATAGATAAAATAACTTAATGATATTAATTTAATTATTATTAAGATATTATAATAATATAATAATAATTATATTAAAGTTTTATAAATTTCAAATTATAATATATAATAATTATAATTTAACTTTATTAGAAAACTATCATATAAATTTTATATATATATTCTTTACAAAAACTTTATTTTCTTATTATGCAATAACTGCATAGTATTTATTAGACTATAATTAAGCTACTACTAAATAAGATAGTAATTATATATTTACTATATAATCACTTTATAGTTATTGTATTATTACAATAGTTTCATAGCTTTAATTAAATCTCAAATGGTAAATAAAACCAAAACAATTATTTGAGAAATCACAGGTAAGGATTTACAATAATATTAAAGATTATTTTTAATATAAAAATACGTAAATAAATATAAGATAAATACAAAAATATTTCAGAAATTATATTTTAGAAACTTTAAGTTAATATATCGAATTAATACAATATTATATAATAAATTTATTAATAATAATTAAAGAGATTATACAAATACAAAAAGATTACAAATAAATTATAATAGTTTTAAATAATTGCAAAGAATAAGTTTTATATTAAGTTAATTTACTTCTTTATTAATATAATATATAGGTTTAGTACTTAAAAGATTAATATCTTATCGGTTATCTTTTTCAGGAAGGTAATGAAACTTAATAAAATTACAAAGATATTTATATATATTGAATAATTAATAAAATAAACTAAATTAAAAATATTTAATAGAAATAAAGTTAACAAATTTGCAAGAAATAAAGTTGCTATATCAATAAAATTGTCAGATCTGCAGATAACTAAATAGACAAAGGTAATAAAATTGATATCAAAAGATTTACATAATGATTAATGGTAATAAAATAGACAAAGTGATCTTTTAAAGATCTATATAACAATAAAATTAACTTTTTAATCTACTAATTAAATCTATCTAAATTTTAACTATTATAATATATTAAGAAAACTAAATTTTTGTAAAGTAATATACAGTCTCTGCTAAAAGTCTTTGAATACTTTTTAGCTCAATGTAAAACTTAAAATTTTAAAGTTTATTAAAAAAATTTATTAATTTATTTATTAATGTACAATATGCTACACATTTGGTACTAAATAATTAGTACTTGATTAGACCTTTATTTGCTTTATTACAGCCTAAATTCATTGTGACAAATTGCTTTAGCTGACTTTACTGTAAATCTTTAATTAAGAATAGTTGATTAGAATGAAGCTTCGAATTTACAGTAATACTATATGAAATTAATCTTACTGCATCACAAAGATTAACAAATGATTAACATTATTAATATCATTAGCATTTTTAACTTAGTTAACATTTTTATTTTATTTATTTTATTTATATATGTTATTATCATTATCTCTTATATTATTATTATTAAATTATAATTTATCTTTTATATTTATCTTATTATTATAAAATAGTATAACGTTAGATAGTAAATTCTTATAATTGTATTTTATATATAAATAGGATAGAAACTTATCCTTGCAAAAGGTAAAGATAACAGTGTAAACTCAATAGTTTGAGTTTAAAACTTAGAATCTAAGGTTAAAGATGCTAAGGATACAAATCTCTACAATAAAGGAATCTTTTTCTAAACTACACATATTCAAAAATCTTTTAACGTATCAATTGTATTTATTGTGTCTACAAGTTATTAAAATTATTCTTACTCGTCTAAAGTATAAACTTAAGGTTAATTATAATAAGACTTATTTCACAGTAACTTAGTAGTTTTTCACATGTTACTCCTTATTATTAAGTCATAGTTACTTTAAGTTTGATGGGCTGAGCATAGGATTAATAACAGTTTTAATATCATTCATTCTTTTTAAAGTTCTAAATGCTATTAAAATCAATAACTAATATTTGTGACAATAGCCTGATAACTATTACTACATTGACGATAAAATACATACTATTACATTATTCTTTGAATATTTTCATAGTTTTCAGAAGGTAAATTTTATTTTAGTTAAAAATCAAAAAAATAAACTAAACATATTTTTATTTGATTTTGATTTAAGCAAATAAGGTTAGGTATATTACATGACTATAGTATTATACAATTATATAATATATTCAGTATGAAATAGTCAAAAGATGACGTTCAGAGACTTTTAACAGAAGTCTGTAAATAAATATCATATTTAATTATATTATTAAATATTAATAATATAAGTTTTTAATAAATTATAATTAATTATTATTTATTTTTTTTAATATAGAAATTAATTTAGATTTTAGATTTAATAAAAATAATTTTACAGAAACTTAATTCTTAGTAACTGTAAAGTGTCTATATAATAAATATATAATTACTACTTTACTTAATAGTAGTTTAATTGTAGTCTAATAGATACTATGCAGTTATTGTATAGTAAGAAAATAATGTTTCTATAAAAAAATAGTATCTTAAAATTTGAAAATTAAAATTAATATAATTAATTATAATTTATTTATGTGTATAGTAACAGAAATTATTTAACTTTTAAATTATATTACTAAAAAAGTAATAAATTAATATAATTTTTATATATTTATTTATTTTTGATATTTTTCTCTATTTAAGTTTATAAAAAATTTGTTATTTAAATATCACATTATGTAATATAATTTGTAATTTAAATTTGAGTATTATATTTAATAAGATTAGTCATTATAGATTAATTTTAAACATGAATATATGGTTAAAGAAATTTAACATTAAGATAAGAGTAACATTATATTGTTTTAATAAAAATTTATATATACTAGGAATTGAGGTTTTTAAAATAAGAATAGCATGTATAATAAATATTTTTCATATTTTACTTTCTTTATATTATATATATATACTTTAAATTCTTTTATTTTCTCCTTTATGATATTATTATTTTTGCTATTTTAACTTCATAATCTTTTATTTTAAAATGTTATAACTTTTGTTAACTTTGTTATTTTTATTATTTTAAGTTTTTTATTTATTATTTTATTTTCTTTTAATTAGTTAGCATTTATTGATTTATTGATTAATATTTAATTGAATAAATAAATTGAATTGCAAAAATATATAATGTTAACTTTGAGAAAATATTGATTAATTAATTTTTTAAACAATATTTAAATTATATTACTTAATTACTTATTTATAAAATACTCCTGCTTACATTTAAAATTATTTATAAATATATAAATAAAAGAAATGAATACAATTATAGCAATAGATCAATATAATAATAATATAATTACATTTCATATTTAGCATATAAAAGTGTATAATTTATTTTATTAATTTGATATCATATTTTAAGTATAATAATAATTATAAGTAAATAAAGGAAACTGAAAATTTCATCTAATTTTTTATGAAATACTAAATTGTTAAATCAATAATAAAATTTTAATACCTGTATTTATTAAAAGATGAAAAGGCTAAATAAATACAGTTAACTTCCTATATAAAAAGTTTTCTAGTTCTGAGAATTTTTTTTAACTAAAATTAAGACTTTATTATATTTTAATCTAATAATACCTAAAACTAAAAATTAAAAAATTTTCAGAACTTAATTTTTCTAACAACTTTTCTATATAATTACCTCCTAAATAGTCACTTCTTATATTTAGATTACTAAAAATAATCCTCTTTTATAGTTTTTTTTTGAGGAATTATCAATATTAATATATCTAAATGTAATTAATTAATATAAATAAGGAAGGTTTATATAATAAAAAGTAGCAAAATAAATATTAATAAAAAAAAGATCACTTTGTAAAATAGATAATAAGAAAGAGAAAATTCTACAAAATTTGCAGAATATTAGAACAAAAATTTTTAAAAGAGTTACATTCTTTTGTTGTAAAAAAATATAAGTATTAGTGCAACCTTTAAAAAGTTTAAGTTTTACAGTAAAATTCAAAACATAGTGAATACCTAATAAAAAATTAGCTAAGAATTAATCAGATCGTCAGGTTATTAGAATTTTGAAAATATATGATATTACTATTTAAATTTACTAAATAATATGTTATTTCATCAATTTTTAATGCATTATATAAATATATCATTTTTATTAGATATTTTAATTTTAATTTTATGTACATAAATTTTTATTAAAATTTCATTTAAATGCTTATTCTATTTGTCTTACTTGCTTGATTGTAATAAGGAATATAGTAAAAAATATGCTTGTCAAATAAGAGAAATAGAATAAAAGAGAAAAAAGGTTAAATATGATTATATAGTTAATTTTTGTCATAAACTCCTTATACAAACAGATACTACAAACTAAAAAATTACATTAGATAAAGGATTTATTAACTAGTTTTTTACCAATATTTCTTCAAATATTAAAATTTTATCATCTTCTAATGATGTAAATATTTATCAAGGTTATATGAATAAATTTTGTGACATAAATAAAGGTATCATTTTACATATATTTATTACTATAATTATAATTTATATATTTAAATATATTCACTATGCTGAAAACATGCATTAGCCAAATTTTTGTTGATAGTCATATATGCAAAATCTAAATCCTGCATAGGATCTTGCATGAATTTAATCCAAATTCAATTTTGACACAGTAAATTTTTTATGTAAAAAAATGGTTGCTTGATCTATTTGTAAAAACATTTTAATATATTTTAACATAAAATTAAAAATTAAAGTTTCTACATACTAGATTAAAATCTAATGAATATAGTAGCAAAAATTTAACATGCATTTCTTTTGCATTATAAAGATCAATTAATTCATAATATATTTAAAAATGAGTGATTGACAATCAATTTTAATATAAAATTTGTGAGTTATAATTTTATATAATTTAGTTTTATTTTCAAATTTCAGCGTTCTAATGACAAAAATAAATTTATTTACTATAAAACTACTTACTAAAGGTTTAATAGTAAATAAATATCATTATGAAATATTTGCATAATATTGGTGGACATCTTGGCAAAAAATTATTATTCTTATTCATTTTGATATGCATGTAAGAATAGAGTTAAATATACAACTTTTCATATACTAAGTTATTGAAAATATTCTAAAAAAATTTTTATCAAGTTATAGTTATAAAGTAGTAGGAGTATCTTCAATACAGTCGACACCTTCAGCTGTAATTAATGAAGTGTATAAAAATATTTTTGGAACTGTAACAGAATATAATAGGCAAGCTATTATAGGTTTGATAATAAACAAATAGTTGAAGAGCTATTAAAAGATATTGAGTTTTATCTATTTATAATAAATATACAAGGTATTTTACTTTTTGTTATAGGGTTAAATTTAAATATGATTGAAATAAAATATATGTTAACATTTCTTAATAAATTTCGTGATTAGTATTATTTATTTGTCCAAAAAATAAAAAAAATTATTCTGTATAGAAGTTTATAAAGACATAACAATTCTTGCTTATTATGAAAGGAATTTAATAGAAATCTATTAGAATTTTAAGAAAATATGAAAGCACACTATTTGGTTTAGATTATTTGCAAATTAAAAAATATCTCAAAAGAAAAATTGCAATTGCTAGTATTGAATGAAGAAAAATATTTATAAAATAGTTAGTGCAGAAAAGTACTATTGTAGATTTTTTAATATTTTACAAATAATTTATTCTGAAGATTATATATTTACTGAGTAAGAAATGCAAGCTTAGAGATATTTATTTAAAGTTACAGGATGTACAGAAATAATGCCTAATTTTATCAAAGATCAGGCATGTAAAAAAAGAATTATTTTAATATTTATTTACTTTTCTATAATTTAAATTATGATATTAGTATTTAATTTTAGTTTTCTAAAGTACGAATGCAATTTTAGACAAAAAATATTGATCTAACTGCTAATAAAGAAATATTGGAGAATTATATGAGATAGGTTTATTATATTGATCATCAAAAAATTATGATAATAATTTAGAAAACAAGTTTTGGTCATGCTTTTCAATATTACTTAATGCTAATCCAAAAAAAATAAATAAAAAACAAAGAATTTTATCTATAATAGCTGAGAAATTTAGCTATAATGAACTCAATGATAAGCTAAATATAAGTAAATAGCCTTAATAACTTTATTATCAATTATTTATTATAAAATTAATAATATGATTTGTTTATTATTAAATATCGCTAAATCTAATTAATTCTACATGAAAATTTGCTAGGATTAATAGATCAGATTGCTTATTTATAATTAGACCAATAATAATGCAAACTAAAATGAGTATAGTAAAAAATCAACAATTTGAAAATTTTTTTGCTAATAGGAAAAATGTCACTATGAGCTCATATAAAGTTGATTCAAAAACAATTTACCTATATTATATCTTAAAGATCAAAAAGAAGTATTATGGTAAAAATTTTTCAAAACTTATTCTGATAACATGAAGAAGACATCATTTATGATATATTTTGCTAATAGTCTATTTAGATATCGTGAGGATTTAAGAGGCTTATATATTATACAGTAACTCACAAAAGAAATGTAAATTTTATGATTACTTTTAAAAGCTTATAACAGGTTAATTATGAGAGCTAAAATTATAATTTTATATTTATTTTAAAGCCTAAATCTTGAAGTATAATCTGATATAAATTTAATATTCAGTTAATAATACTAAATTTATATTATTTAATAATTTATATTAAAATTTCTTACTTAATAAACTTTAAGCATAAAAAATTTTTTTAGTAGATTTGCTACTATAAAACTGATACTGGATTCGAATTTTTCGCAGTGTGAAGATTTCAACAAGCTAAATTTTGTCTCAATCAGGCCTATAAATTAAAAGAAAATTGCTGATAAAAAATCGTCTAGTACTATATAAAATTTTTTAATCTAATTTTTTATATAGTGCAGGATGATCTTTAATTGGCAATTTTCTTGTGAAATACAGGCCTAATTGAGACAAAATTTAGCTTATTAAAATTGTCATACTGCGAAGAATTCGAAACCAGTATTAGTTTTATAGCAGTAAGTCTACAAAGAAAATTTCTATATTCAAAGTTTATTAAATAAGAAATTTTGATATAAATCATTAAATTGCACAATTTAGTATTATTAACTGAATATTAAATTATATCAGGCTATTTTTAGACCTTAGCTAAGGCATAAATCTAGATTATTTTCATAAGAATTTATATATAACTAAATATGTGAGCGTTTAGACTAATAAACGTTAGATATTAATTAATTGATTCGTTGATTGATGTTAATCATATTTAAATACTGGATTTAAAAAATATGTGAATACAAATAAAGCTAGGTATTAACAGAAACTTGGCCTTTGCTAACAGGTCTGTAATAGATACTGTCTCACGTCTTCAAATTTAAGGACCTTTATTCAGTAAGAAAGTGGTTAATCAGTAATTAGTAGATTTGAGTTCACTATAAGGGAACATAATGCCTAAGATAATAATAGACTGCATTGTATACTACAGTACCTTTCAAATCAAATTATCATTAGAGTTAAAGGCTGGGTTCAATTTCCAGGTGAATTTGATGCTATGGATACAAAATTACCATCTATGTAAAGAACCTAATTCTACAGTTTCAGTAATTATCAATAGGTAAAATACTATAAATTAGATTGGTAAAAATAGGGCCTGATAAGCTTTATAGTTGAAATGAGCTCTCTATCTAAAGGTGATAGTACCTAATAAGGTCTAGTGAGCCTTGTAATACAGAAATAAACTGTTGCAAGATGGTCTATACTACAGATCCTCACTAAAAGTCTCTAAACACTTTTTGGTTCAATATAAAACTTAAAATTTTAAAGTTTATTAAAAAAATTTATTAATTTATTTATTAATGTATGATATGCTACACATTTAATACTAAATAATTAGTACTTAGTCAGGCCTTTATTTGCTTCATCACAGCCTAAATTCACTGTAATAAATCACTTCAACTGGCTTTACTGCGAATCTTAATTAAAGATAGTTGACCAGAATGAAGCCTCGAATTAACAGTTTCAGTATCATCCATTCTTTTTAAGTTCTAAATACTATTAAAAATCCACAACTGATATTTGCAGTAATAGTCCAGTAACTATCGCTACGTTGATGGTAAAATATATACTGCTGTATTGTTCTTTGAACATTTTCATGATTTTTAGAAGGTAAATTTTATTTTGGTTAAAAATTAAAATAACAAACCAAACATGCTTTTATTTGGTTTTGATTCAAGCAAACAAGGTCAAGTACATTATATAACTGCAGTATTATACAGTCATATAATGTATTCAGTATGAAATAGCTAAAAGATGATGTTTAGAGACTTTTAGTGAGGGTTTGTAGGTGAAAACTATATGAGGATATGCTTCTATATAGTTACCATACTATTTAATAAGAATCAGAGACTTAAAGAGGTTACTTAATATAGGATAATACTTGTTCTAATTAGGATATACCCTCTATTGACTTTCTAGCTACCACATATTAATAGTGAAAAAAAATTATATCAGGTTATTTTTTAAGATTTGGGCTTTAAAATAAATATAAAATTATGATTTTAGCCCTTATAGTTAATCTGTTATAAGTTTTAAAGATAACTAATAGTATTTGCATTTCTTTTGTAAACCACTGTATGTAGTGAATATAGCTATTAAATATTTGAGAATTTATACATGTTTGTTAATATACATATTTCAAATAAAACTGTGCAGGTAAATTATTTATAAAAAAATATAAATTTTATTTTTATTTTTATTTTATTAATATATTTATATTTTATCTATAAGAATTATTTGATTCAAAAAATTGAAAAGATTCAGCAATATATCAAATGAAATTATAAAAAGAATTTTATATAAATGAATTTAGAATCACTTTTTATGATGAATATATCAATCACTACCTATTATATACTTTGGTAATTATAAATTAGAATATTCTAAACAATATTCACAATATTTTTAACTTTTTGACTTATTGATGAACTTAAAGTACAGCTTGGAATTAAATTATCTGAATAATTAGAATAATATAAAGATCAGCTACTTTACTATTTTGCTTATTAAACATATAAAGTTTACTTAAATGCTTAATTTAAAGCTTCTTTATTAGAATTAAATGATGATAGCTCATTAATAGTTGCTGATTATAAAATGAGAGTATTAAAAAAAGTGCACGAGAAACAAAAGAAGAATTTTTTGGAAAATCTGAATAGACTTTATATATGATCTTAGTATTTCAAAATAGTAATAATGGTAATCTTGATATTTAAGCGTATTATTATTGGTCGAAGATAAAACTCAAGATGCATGGTTTACTATTAATTATTTTGATGCTGTATTTACAACAATGAAACAGAAACTAACATGGGTAAAAATTATATCAGATAATGGAGCTTACTATCATAATTCACAATTGATGATACTTATAGTGCACTAGTATAATTGGTATAATATTAATGTAAAAAGCTGAATATTTTAGAATTAAAAGAAGTAAAAACAACAGTTGATTTCCATCATGCTTCAGTATATCAAATAATAGTTTATTTATTTTATTTATTTTGATTAAGAATTATATGTATTATTGTTATTATAATTACTAATACCACTTTTTATAACAGATTGCATATGCTATTAAATGATATTTCATGTGGGTTATGATCTCAAAGAAGGTTTAGATATAGAAGTTGCTATTGCTAATCTAAGTGGTACTTCTATTTCACAAATAATACCTGATCATAAAAAAATAAAGGAGCTAATAAAACATTAGCAAGAATTTCAAATTTATATGAATATTAATGGCCAAAAGATGGTGAGCACGCAGGATTAGTAAAAGTACGACAACTACCAAATATTGGAGAATATACTTATTATTCTCTGACACAGTTTTTTAAACTTATACCAAAAACATCATCTCCTACTATTTCATCATCATTATAGACAATACCCAAACCATATGGATTTGGTATATTATTTCATACAATTGAGTTATTTTTATTTTAATACTACATGATGTATACAATTTTATTTAGAAATAAAAAAATTCTATAATAAATAATAATAAATACGCCATTTTATTGATTTTTTGGTTGATTTTGATAATTAATAAGCTCGCTATTAATACCAATGTCACATTAGATCTACGCTGACTTAAAAAACAAATATTGAGAAATAAACTTGACAATGAAAATATTGCTTATCAAGAAAATACTAGTCGAATTGAACTAGTATCCCAACTTCAAATTCACCTTGCTAATAAAGAGAATCAGATACCACCAATAGCGGGTTAGTAAAAAAGCCAACTTTTTATTCAGCCCAAATGCTACTAATTAACAGTTATCTCATAATTCTTAGACGAAATATGTACTGTGTCTATGGATATACAAATGGGTTTAGAAATTCACAGGTTATTGTGACTCTGAACATAATATATTACATTTTCGTAAATTCAAATCACTAACATTATATCAACTTACAACTATCATTTAAGAAATGCATATTTACAGCTAGGATGGGCGCTTAAAGGAAACCAAAAATTTGGCGTAAAGGTACTGGTACATGAATTTCAAAAGAAATAGTGTTTTTGTTTCAGGGATATTTTTTAGCGAGAAATGCAAATAAAAGTTACCGTTACTCTGAGCAAGATATGTATAATGAGTTGGTCAAATTAGCTGATAAAGGAGAATTAGATAGATGTAAAATTCCAAAAGTACAAACAATTAAAGAATGGATAAGTAGATATTCTAGGCAGGTGAAAAAAGAGGCGGCTGAAAGGGCTTCAGAAAACCATGGAGAAGTTTCTGAAAGTAAAAAAGGCTGAAATGTAATATTGTACACCTTTATTGGCTTTAAAAAATTTAATAAATGGGTTTTAAAATTGTATAGTATTTCTTATACTATTCTTTCGAAATGCTATTGTCCTCCATATATAACTTTATCAGAATAGCGCGAAAACTATTCAATTTTTTTTTTATTATCTACGGAATATGATTATAATTCTCTGCCAAATTTGGTATATTACTCATGCCACCAAATTTGTGTAATGTATCATAAAACTCCCGATTAAAAATATATAATACAGTGATCGCCCAAAATTTTACTAAATCGGGTCTATCCATGTAATATGAATTTCGAATTAAATGTTATCCCTTATGTATAAAATACGTTATCTAAAACCAAAATACTATAACAACCCAGATACGCGTTCATCTTAGGAAGCTTAAATAAGATAAAAACAAAAAAAAAACAAAAAATTTAAAAAAAAAAGAACAAAATAAAAAAAAATTTTATAAAAATTATCATATTTCATTATTACATAATCATTAAAATGACTAAATCACAATAAATTATTATATTTACCAAAATATTTTTCAACAAAATTATAATAATCATTAACATTCATTGGACCCTCTTGGATTTCATAAGCCAAAAGACTATTAAGACATAATGCCCCTTCTATAGTAAATCTTTTTCAACGAACAATAAATGTGGATTTACACGCACGTTTTCCCCTAAAATCCCATCCATAACAAACTGAATTGCATGTAAAAAATTTTACCTGTTTGTGTGTATAACCAAGACGGTTTATTGCTCTCCAAATGGTGGCATAACTAATGTGACGGTCTAACCATAATTCAATTTCGGATTGTAATTCCCATATATACCAATCTACCTTTTCTTTTAGAAGACTTTCTAAATATTTCATATCATCAGCTTTAAATATTCTTGATCGCCCCACTTGCAACGATAAATTTTCCACAAATCCATATTTTTTGAAGTATAAAAAAACTTTAGAAACGGAAGGTTTGCAAATGTTGAGTTGTCTTGCTATTTTTCTACAGGACACGCCTTCCAAGGTCTTTTCAACTATCAACCAACGGAAGTGTTCATTTAATTTTAATTTGGGCATAATGTGAAAAATACTGAAAAAAAAAAAGTACATCATGATAAGTGTCACGTGTTTGTTATTGTTTTCCGACAACCCGACAACCCGAGAATCCGACAAGTTCTCGGCTAATTTTTTGTCAGGTGTCCACTATATTTTGAATTTTGCTGTAACGTTAAGAACAAAAAACGAATATAAAAATCTCGCAAAATCGCAAAATGATGTTCTTTAATCATGAAAAACCTCTATACTATTAATAAATATTATAAAAACAGTAAACCCAATATTTAGGAATTTATCTAACTTTTTTTGTATTTTTCCGAACATTACCAGAAAACTTCTATATTAATTAATTTATACACATTTACCGTCATTTGTGATTTGTTTTTAGAAATTTATTAAAAATATTTGATGCGTGCGGTGCAGCATTATTTGAGATTTATCGTTAAGACGTTTAATACCTCGCATGAGTGTGACTTTTTCTTTTTTTTTTTTTATTTAACTAATTTCAAAGAATTCAATTTCGGACAAACAATGAAATAAACAATAATAATTAAGAACCAATCAAACAAGCGGAAATCTTTTTTTTTTTGAAGTTTGTTTCTTGCATAGGATTACAAACCATCATGCATAGCCACATACATACATATAAGGTACATGTCATTATTGATAGAAGTTTATTGTTTGGATTCCTTGTTACTAGAGATTCTGTAAGATAATATCACATCTGATGAAATCTAAAAACGAATTTTATAACAAAACAAACAGTGAAGAGGTGAGAAAAATTTGAATTTACATTCAAGATTAAAATGGCCTAAATCCCGGCATGCGTAATCCTTCAAACCATTTTTGGTCTAGCCTTAACTCCACATTAAGATTTTTTTCAGCGTGCAGTGCAACATGACTTCTCGGGTGAATTTAAAAAGATTATATCCTATACATTGCACAAGTAAAAAAACATTTATCGAATTTACCAATAACTGAACAAAAACGAAAATTAAAGTTTCATTACCAACACTTAATTAGTCTTTTCGGCTGCGGTTAAATTATGTAAGATGATATAATAAAGCTTTCTGGCGAAATGGTCGGAATCATGTCGATCGATTCAAAATTTATTAGATAAAATCATTCTTTATTCAATCCAAATTTGCTGGGACAAGCACATGCATATTAATATCATGTAACAATTTAGTTGAATTTTTTTTTGGAAATTTTCTATGGAGCGGGAAGGGTAAAGCTAATAAAGAAATAACCCGAAACACCACGCATAAACCTTGTTCACAACAAATACAATTCGTGTGTTGATCTTTCATCTATTTGTTCTAAAAGTTACACGATCAATCAAAATCCAACGTGTCGGTTACCAAATCCGGATGTTTTATATTAAAAATTTACAAATTAGTCACCATAGGTCACCATAGGTTTAACACCTGTATCTGTGAAATTCGACGTGATACAAGTATATTTTCGTTACGAGAACTCGGAATTTTCGAAGTTCTTTTGATGAATTTTAATTGGTGTTTGTAAACTTGTGAAAATTAAATAAAATACAACAGATATTAGATTATGCCTTTGCGAAACGGTTGGAAAATCGCAAGGTGGTGTGGGCAATTCAATAATGAAAAGATTTCGAGTTCTAAGGAGATGGATAATAAATAAATGGCGACATCTTTTTGTGATTACAAATTTAAAAGTATGAAGACGTCTCGTAAAGTAAAAACATTTTGTCACGTGATTTACAGATTTACAAGTTGCCAAATCGGCTTGGTCGGCAGTTTTCGAATTTTCCTTCCATATACATCCTTTAACATCATTAGTTATCATTTAGATTTTGGTGAGATGTGCATTGGCGAGCTCCATTCTCGCAAACTTCCTGTTGGTCGTTACCGTCCGAGACTTTGAAGTAATCATCTATAAATTCTGCGCGCGCGGAAAATATGGATATAAAACAATGATGGATTTTTCACGTGAGCGGTCACTCCCAAAAAAAAATATTATGCGCCCTTTTGTGAATTTTTTTTATTTTTATAATTTGGATCAACAGTTACACGCATATATTGAATTATATTAATTGCATAAAAAAAAGAAAAAATTTAAAAAGCAGCTTAATTTGTATAATGCTTTTTAATCATCATAGTCATTTCTTTTCCGTTCTCCTTTCCTTTATTAAAATTTACCTTCCTTTTCCTCCTCTCCTCTCCTCTCCTCTCCTCTCCTCCTTCCCTTTAATTTCGATTCCCTAATTCCCTCTTCCTCTTCCTTCTTTCTCCTACCCTCCTTTTTACTTTCGTTGATATAAGAATATTTCACATGAGAACTAAAATATGAGATTGAGATCTTTAAGTCTCATAACCGCTCTAATTATTCTGTTAGTGTTAGGCGAAAATGGTTGGTTAATGGTTATCAATTAGGTCTGAAATAAATTCTGCATCTTATTTACGTCACGTTTATTAAACTTCAAATTTAATTAACAGGTTTTACAAATGCTCTTCATAATAATAAAATAATTAATCGCTCTCGGACGAGAACAGGTCTAAAAAAACGTTACAAGTCAGCCCACATGAGAAATTTACGACGCAATCAAGAAGATGAAAGAATTATCGGTAAGTGATGAAAAAGTTTTTTTCGCATTAAATTAATTTTTTTTCATTTCATTCATTAATTTCATTTTTTTTTTTTTTCATTTTATTTTCCCTGGAACTTTTTAGTACCCTTAAATGAACAAAATGGTAATTAATGAAGAAAATTTTTATGTAACTTATTGATTTTTTATCCTCCGTAATCCGATTTGAAGGAAAAATAAAAACAAAAATGAATTAATAAATTTATTTATTTGTGATTTACCATCCGATTTAAAAGGAACCGAAACTTCCATAACAAAAGATTCATCGACTGGCTCGGCAACTGTTAAATCAAATCAAGAACCACTCTTTCCAACCGAAACATTACCATCATTGACGATAACAATCACTCCCCCAACTGTTACAAATAATCCTACTACTAAAATATTAACCAAAATTTCAACATTCATAAGTGGAACGTTAACTACATTAACATCAACAATCGAAGTACCGATTACAACCGATACATCATCCGTTCCTACGCCAACTTTACCGATAGATATACCACCACCTAAAGAACCAGGTGTCGATAAAATTCCACCAGATGATGGAAGCGTTCCAGAAAATACAAAAGGTGAAAAAACTCCTCCGAATCAAGATGAAGTGGATGATATATCAAATACTCCGGGAAAATATGACGATGACGATACAGAGAAAAATTCTGACAAGAAACCTGGAGCTTCAAAAGAACCCAAAGGATCAGAAGAACCTAAAAATCAGGAAAAAGTACCGAAGGGTGATAAAAAACCTGGAAAGGCTAAAGCACAAAAAGGCGGTAAAAAAACTAAAGTGTCAAAAAAGACTAAAGGGCCTGAAGTGCAAAAAGACCCTAAAGAACCTGAAGTACCAGAAGGACCTAAGATTTCAAAAGTTCCCGGGGAAGGTGGGGTTCCAGAGGGTGGTAAGGAACCGAAAGTTCCCGGAGAAGGTGGGGTTCCAGAGGGTGGTAAGGAACCGAAAGTTCCCGGAGAAGGTGGGGTTCCAGGGGGTGGTAATGAACCGAAAGTTCCCGGAGAAGGTGGGGGTCCAGGGGGTGGTAAGGAACCCAAAGCTCCTGAAGAAGGTGGTGTGCCAGGGGGTGCTGGTAAGGAACCGAAAATTCCAACGGAAGGTGGCGTACCCGTCGGTGACAAAGAAAAAGGTGTACCACCAAAAGAGCCAGAAGCACCAGGGGGGCAAGGATCAAATACGCCCGAGTCAGATGTACCAAAGTTGCCGGGAGGAAATAATGTGTCGGAAGTAACAGATGATTATATGGGAAATAGCAAGACTTTGGGACTTGCAATTGGGGGTGTTTTAGCGGGCATAATAGCGATTGGAATGATGTTAATAGTATTATTGAAAAAGAACAAAATATGTACAGAGGAAAAGGAATTAACAGCAAGTGATTCAATGGAATCAGGTCAACCTTCTCCAGCAGCTCCACCAGAAGTTTACCTTCGACAAAATCGAACGAGCGCAAATTCTTCCATTATATCAACCATATCATCATCATCATTGAGATTGATTTCTGCAATAAAAAACTCAGTTTCTAACATCCTTCCAATACCAAATGATGCTGCTAATCTTACCGGTCGAAGCAAATTTATTGAACAACTGTGAGAATTGATTGTAATTATTCATTCATTAATATTTTTCAATTCATGTATATTAATACAACACCCGCCAACGGCTTTATATATATGTATACAATTTATTTAGATAGATTTTAGTTATTTAGAAAGGTAGAGGATATGCTCTTATAAAACCTACATGAAGAAAATTATTTATTAATTTAATATAATATATCATAATAATAAATAGTGATTTGTTAATAATTTTCGTTACCATTAATAATTATGTAGCATTTGCACAAACAAATTATTTTTTCTCTTTACTTTTCGAAAAGAAAGGTTTTATCGATCAATATAACTAAAATTGTAAAATTGTAAAATATTTAATTTTATTACATTCTTTTTATCTTTGCCTTACAAAATGTCAATAAAACAATTATCCTTAAAATGAAATTGTTATTTTGGAAATGTATATCCATAATCCATATTTATAAAATTCTAGAGCCTAGGGTTAAACCTTTTATCTAATTTCAATAATTTTATCAATTGCCAAGGAAGACAACATTATCAGTTTTGTTTTTGTTTTTACCGGATTGATTGAAGTGAAAAATATTATTTCATCAAGAATACGAAAACCAAATTTCTTTGAAATTTTTTACGTAGTTTATGGCGCATTAGTTCGTTCTAATGGGTTAATTAACATTGAATTATTTAAAAAAAAAATAATATCATATATTATAAACAAGGACTGGAATAAGTAAGATTCAGTCTTTTTTTTAAAAAAAAAAGGATGGCTGAAAATAATAATGTTTTGTTTATTATCACTGAGATAATTTAATACTTAATAAGTAAATAATAAACAATTTTGGATTATAATGTAATGTGGAGAAAACGAACAAATTAATGTCGGATATAAATCGGGTAGTTAAATAATGAAAACTTTCTTGCTAAACGAGTTTAATTCAACTTTATTTAGCATCTAGTAACAATTAATTTCAACAAAATTCTCTAGAAGGGATAATTATCAAATTTTATTAATTATCTGGTTAATTTCGCTTTCCAAACTCATTTTGACGATCGCACGTAATTTGGTATTTGGTATGGCAAAAAAAAAAGGATCAGCTGGGCTAAATATTTGGCGTAATTACGTAACGATAAAAAATTTTTTTCCCCATATGCCCATATATAAATATGATTTGATTTTTTTTTTTTAAAAAAAAGGAAAAGAAAAAATGACAATATATTCTTTGCCCGAAGATTGTTTTTATGAGATCTTTAAACACATTAAAGATGACACGACAGTGCTTTACAATTGCCTATTCGCAAATCGATTTTTATGTAGAATCATCATTCCTTTTCTTTATCAAAATCCATTCTCGGTAGTAAACGGTGGTCTTAGACAATATTATTGTTTAACAAGAACGTACCTTTCTTGCCTTGACGAGGAAGAAAGGAATCATTTAAGAAAGCATTTTATAAAGTTTCCACAAGTGTCAAATTCACTTTTTGATTACGCAAAGTATTTGGAAGAAATTCCAAACCTAACGATCGCAGCGGAATGTTGGCTAATCTTTTTGAATCATTCGAGTGAAAAGAAAATATACATCAATTATAATGAGTATAATAAGCAATTGGATAAAGGAAAGAAATTGATCTTACAGGAAGTACTTTTTCATTTATTCTTGAGAAAGATTAAGAATTGCAAGGTGTTAAATATTCAGGCAAACTTATTTGACAAAAGCATCTTTAATATACGATTTTTCAAAAAGATTATCTCACATAACTCAAGTATAACATCATTACGTTTAATCATCTCTGAAGAAGAAATAAACGAATCAAACGAGGAATTATTTTTTAAATTCATTTCACTACTTACAAAAAAATGTTTTGACATTGAAGAATTGGAGGTCACGACATATTATTATTATTATAATTCAATCTTGCAAGGATTAATCGAGATATTAATTCAAAATCAAAAGAATTTCAAAAGCGTTAGCTTATCATACCCAAATGATCGTTCGTTAAACGATCTTATTAAAATAATAGAAATGAAAAAGCACACACTTACCACGATACATTTAGATAATTCTTATAACTTTATTAATCAAAATGTTTTTAAAGCTATTGCGAATTGTGAGAAGATTGAGAAATTAGAATTTATCAATGTTAAAGGGTTAGGGTTGTTAAAGACTAGGGAAATATTTTGCAATTCAACTTTTGAGTTAAAGGAATTAACTAATCTTTATGATAGATTAACACCATTTTTTCACATTCGTCTTATACGTAAATTCGGTCATTCATTAAATAGGTTATCGCTTTATAAAGTGACTCAGTTAGCCGTTAGGCAAATTTCAGAGATCTGTTTAAATCTTAAAGTGTTGCAAATAGTTTGTAAGGACATCAATTTGTCCGCTTATCAATACTTTAAGAATATGAAGATTGAACAGCTCATCATTTATTCCGAAGAACATTTGTTATCCAATTATTACAGCAATATCTTTAAGTGTATAGCTGAAAATTTGCCTGGTTCCCTAACTACCTTTACGATTTACATAAAGGATCCAAACTCTATATTCTTAAGTGAGAATAATTGTATTAGTTATGACAATTTGGAAATGTTTTTAACTCATTATAAAGTTGGTTTAAAAACTTTAAATTGCAACTTCAATTTAAGAATCGAAAACATTGAACAAATCCTTGATCACGTAAAAAAACGAAAGGCTTTGAGATCTTTGGGTATTAGATCACCTCCTGGCTTTTTATGGTTTGACAATGATAGGGTTAGGGTCAAGCAATTGTTAAATGAAATCAGAGAATATGATATTGAGATTCATACCATTAAAAATCATTTCTCTCCTTAGGTGAATAAAATTACTTTTAATTCTTCATTTAACAAAGGATATTAAATTGGTAAATTATGTAGAAAATACGGTAGAATAGAGTCAATAGGTCAGTAGCAAGAAAAGTGGTGGTTTAGGATTTCATAATATTGTTACATTAGATATAATTCCGCCCACAGACACCATAATTTCGTATGAAAATTGTTTTCGATATTTGTAGTTAGTCCTTTGAAGATCATTTTAACACGATGACAAAATGACAGCTGTCCTAATAATTATTTATTTTATAAATACGAGAAGTATATCCTTAACAACTTAACATTCCACGCTCGCCCTTCTTATATTTGCATGTATACACCTTAAAAACCTTCCTTTATCCCTTCGCGATATTTTCGATTTCGCCGTTTTAACATTATAACTTCATATTTGTAATTTCGTTTATTTGTTTTAATTTCTGATTTTTCTTATTATTTTATTACACAATTTTTCGTAATTGCGCAATTTAATTTAATATATTGACATTGTGAATGTGTAGAACGCCGACGTTGAGGCAACACTGATTAAATTTATCATCGACATTACTTCAATTTACTCTGCTTATATTTAAAATTGTTTATCAATAAATAACGAAAGAATCGATTACTAAAATTTTTTTTTATTTTATTGACATTACCTGTCACAATGAAAATTACAATTTATTGAAAAAATAAATATACAATAGATATAATGTCGTAATTTTATAATCGTTTCCTTGCCATTTACACAGTATTCTGTATTTTTTTTTTTTGCTAAAACATATTTAGCTGTAGATTTTAGAATCGATATTCTTTTGATTTTTGATTTATAAGTTTCATATTCCAATATTTTTAATTATTTTTTTACTATTATCTAAAATAATACAATTTAAACTATAGTTAATTGTTTGAATTCATATGAAATAAATTTAATTTATAAGTATATTACCATCATAACCTTCATTCATATTACTTTCATGCTTTCGTTTACCTTTTTTTTGTAGACAGAATTTATTAATGATTAATGATAATGTAATCTGTAATTAGCATATTAAATATAGATTAATTAATAAAGTTCTTAAAACAATGATTTAAAGATCTATAAAACAAATTAATTACCAAAATCTGAAGAAATGGATTCTGCGGATTTCATCATGCTACTTAAAGATCTACTCTTATAAATAGCGCCTGGATTGTTTGTAGTTATAGGTCCAATTTCTGATGATTCTACAATTACAGTTGGAATAATTTCTTCAAATATTTTAATGCCCAAAATTCTATTATTAATAACCCTGACTAATGGCCTTTTACTTGGATCAGGGTTCCAGCATTCTTTCATTATTTCAATATAACCTTCTGGTGCTTCTATATCACCAATTGGAGGACGTAACCCATCACAAATATCAATAATCAGATCAGATCATGAGCACGATCCCAAAAAAGGTCTTCTACCTGTCATAAACTCCCACATAATCTATAAACATCTGAAGCCAAGGTACATTTTTCCCTTTGAAGAATCTCCGGGGCCACATAAGGAATAATTCCATAGATTTCATTATCTTCAGCTTCAGTAGCAGATTTACTTAATCCTAAATCACCTATTTAGTATCATCAGCACCTACCAAAATATTTCCACTATGTAAATCACGGTGGATAATTCTATTACTATGAATTTCATTACAATAGTGCCTAAATTATATAACTTAGCGAGCCAACTAAGATAATAAAAATTTTCAGCTATATAACTAATCAAATCTCCTGATTCACAATAATTCATAATTATCATAAAATCTTGGGTAATAGGATCTTGAGTAATTCCATAATAATCAATAATATTAACCCAACATGATTTTCTTAATTGATAAGATATTTTAAGCTGAAAAGATTTCTAACTTAGTATATTAAGATATTTATAATAAATCAGAATATAATAAATTTTTACCTGGTTTATCGCCTTAGCAGTAAAATTTTTAGAATCGTTAAATTTCTTAAGAGCAACTTGGTTATTAGATTCCCGTTTATATTTTTTTTCTTTGTTATTCCATAGTAGTATTGGACCATCAATACAAATAGCCTTGTAAACTTTACTAAATCCTCCCTCTACAATAAATTCTATATTTTTGAAGCTATCATATGAAACAATCTCCTTTTTATCTCGTTTTACATTATTAATTTGCGTATATTTGATAAAATCGTCAATAACTTTATTTTCAATTCCAATTGTATTAAAGGTTACATTTGCTCTATAACAACTATGGCAAATTTTATGATTTTCTTCAGAAGGTTTTCTCCTTTTTTTACATTCAATACATTTCTCAAATTTATGTTTAGACTTTAATTTAACCACGGGTTGCATTTGCTGACTTGATGCGTCATTTGTCAAGTCAATTTTATTAGTGGTGCTGATTGATTGATGTTGATTCATTATTATAATGAAAGATTCGTTTCAGGCATTCCAAAACCACTTATATATACTTTATGTTCTTAATATGTCGTAAATTCTTTAAGGAATTTCTGAATTCAATAAAGAATTCCATCGAAACTTCCAAAATAAATGCGAGGTTTATTTCAGGTAATGATCTTCAGATTATTGATTAACCGAACAAAAGAAAATTTCTGAAGTTTAATTGTTTGCTTACTAAATTCCATTGTTGTAATATACAAATATCCAACCTATTTATTACGCAACATAATGATAAAATTTTAAATAATAAAGCAAGATAAAAATTTAAAACTATATATGGTAAATCTATAAAAAGTTATCTTACCAAACAAGCCACTTACTTAATTAACAAATTTGTTTTTTATATGGATTTTATGTATTTGTCTTGAAAAAAAAAATAGTTGACCTAATCCATTATAAATAGTAATAAAACGTGTCGTGGTAGGCGAAAAAGAATTTTAAATATAAAGTTATATGTACCAAACGTTAGCAACATTTATTGCGTAAAGAAAATATATCCAAGCAGAAAAGAAAGAAGCTTATTATAAATAAGCTCGAGATCCATAGAAAGACAACGAAAGTATTGGGAGAAGGAGAAGAAATATCTTTTCATGCCATTGTACTTTTAACCATTTTCCCTTGGTTTCTTATTATTAATACTTGATTCTTTTCACTATTTTACATACAAAGTTTCGCGAAATATTAAAAAATCCATGTTTCATGCAATCATAAAGTAAACTCACGTGATTCTCTATAAAAAAAAAAATTCTTTTAGTATCCTTTCTTATTTTTTTAAAAAAAAAATGAGCTTTGACGCGCAAATCATTTCTTTTTTTTTTAATTACTTTTTACATAAAGAATAAAAAATTATTTTGAAATATTTGATAATGTCAATAGTTGAACTTTCTTGTGATAAATTTCTTAAATTAAAATTTGATTCGTTAAAAATTTGTGGCATAGTATTTTTAACCTATCACACATAAAAAATACAGCTGAATTCAGCAAATGACTTATAAATTCGCTTTTAATTCCGGACAAAACATTCTAATTCTGCAGAACCTCAAAAGATTATTATTTTCGATCCGACATAATAAAGAATATTTGGCTAAATTACTTAATCTGCTTTTCAAAATGAAATACACAAAATCAAGCGTTAATTCATTTACTTTTTTCATCCCTTTCGGCCCAATTTTTCATAATTTGCAATAGAGGTTGGAACCGGTTAAAACGGTTAACATGTTAACCGGTTAAAATAGATGAATTAACTCCGGCCGAAATTCAATTTCCGGCCAGAATTAAGATTTTATGATTGCAAAATATTGTCTAACTCTGGCCAAATTTATAGTACTGGCCAAAGTTAATTTTAACCGGTTATTAACCGGTTAAAGAATTTTTGGCCGGTTCCAACCTCTAATTTACAATAGGTGAATATCATTTAGAAAAAGTCATAACTAATGGATGAAGCTTTATACGCACATAAAAAAAAAGATTTGAATAAGTGCAGTAATGTTAACGTTAAAACGTTTTATTCAAAAATTCTCAACCTATATAAGTTATGTTACACAAATTGTATTATAAAATGAAGTTTTTAGGACAGGAACATTTAAATATTTTGATTCGTGAGAACATCGTCATTAAACTCAAATTCTAGTGGAATATTCTCATATTTCACTAAATAAAATATTTAATTACAAAAAAAAAAAATAAACATAAAAAAGCTTTAAAATTATCAAAAGTACCAAAGATACATTTTATAAATTTTTTTTCTTACAATAAAATCCAAGATTATTTCCAAAATTCTGTGACATAATACAAGATTGATACTTTGTGCCAAGGTTATAAAGAAAGGCACCTAATAATAAAATAAATATAATTACAGTAGCGGTCATAAGTATCCGACCCCTCATAATTCTTAAAGTTAATTAATAATATTTATTAAATTTTTTTTAAAATTTAAGTTCAATACTAAGCTTGATAATCTGTAAAATTATAGATTCGTATCATGTATAA
>CAJVPP010000897.1:0-24886 GCA_910592005.1 Funneliformis mosseae | reverse complement strand
ATTGTGTTATTTTTATGATGAGAACTTCTTTTTTATTTCTGAAATCTAACACAATACTTTTTTTAGTTCGACATTGGTTTTGAAGATGTTTGTAGCTTATACGATATAGGGACAATTAAAACGAATAAGGAAATTCCTTTTGGTTCAGATCAGATTGAAGATAATATAAATGATCTGAAAGAAAAGCTTAGAAAAGACACTTCGTCTCTCTATCAACAATTATATTCCAAAGTAAATGCTATATCTATTCAAAGCTTAACTTGGAAGGATCCTTTGACCAGCTGAGTTATTAGCGATTAATCAACAGTTGTCAAGCAGTTGTCATCAAATCTAAAAAAGACATTTAAAGTAGGTAACTATAAATTCGCTGAAGGTTCTTTGAAAATAAATATAATATATATTTTATATTAGAAACCTGCTCGGCAAATAGCACCTGCTCCTATGACGATAGTTAAAGAGATGTGTAAAAATTTCATAACAAGTTTTGTCAATCGTAATATTCAGAATACAATATCAGATAAACTAATTTACGATGGGACTTGAAAAGAATCAGAGGAAAAAATTGCAGATGTTATAAAAGAAGTTTTAATTCTTTTGGAAGATATTTGGATTAATCAGCTTTTAATTCTGAACTTGTGAAATCACTAAATGAAGGAATCTATCAATTAACGATTATTCTATTGTCTATTCAAGCAATATTAAAAAACCTTTTTTTTAGACTATCCTCATTTATCAGTACTTCAAAACGACAGAGTATAGCTAGTGCGGATAGGAAAGGTGAAGGGCAGGTGGGAAGATGACCAGATATTATGTATGTGGTAAAATATTTAGATGTTTTCTTCAAGCTTATGTATGTTGAATGTTTACAATTATACTGTAGTCAACAGAAAAAGATAGATGATGAGATAAAGCTATGGAGAGAAAGTAACGATGGAATGTTCTGGATTCGCAAAGTCCTTAAACCAGAGAAAGATCAATTTGGAATAGTTGGAGTACAAGTAGCTGGGAATATGTTGCATTTGAATGTACTTATTAGAGATAAAGTGAACATTTATAGGTATTTTCATTTACAATCGGCTAAAATTCCTGTGCGATTGTCAGATGTAGGTGTTGTAACTAAATTTGTGGAAACTCTTTTACTTTTACGAAATATATTAATTATAAATTTGTCCCTACTATATCACGCATCCATTTCCATATCAGAAAGACAAAAAGAAGATAGTATTACAGTTTCTACTCCAATGCGAGATGATTAGAGTTTCTTTTTTTTTGTAATTTATTATGTATTTTTATTTTTTCTATATCAATAAAGGGATCCTGGTGGTCAATTTCGCAAATATACATTCATATTTTTCCTTGTACTTCTTTAAAGTAAAATTCTGGTCAAGATCATGCGCTTTTTAAGGATCTATATAAATCAAAGGTTCACCCATTCTCTTTTATAATCACGAAAAAAGAATGGCATTTCAGAGGCCTCATCCAAGGCAGAGAAGAACATGTAAAGAATATAAAGCTAAGCTGGAAGAGGAGAACTATCATCTTCGTAGTGAATTGTAGATAGAAGTTGATACTAATCGCCAGAATGAGAGACAAATTAATCAACTAGAGTGAGATTATTCCTGGTGTAAGCAAGAAATTCAAGATCTTAATAGGGAGATAGAGCGTCTTGAAAATGCTTCAGAAGAGGAGATAGTAGAGTTAAAATCTGAAATCTCTACCTTAAAAAGTCAGCTATATCAAACTAGGAAAGATGTGCGAGATAAGAGAAAATATATTTCTAGTTTAGAAGAGCGGTTAGTAGAATCTGAGGAACAAGTTGAGAAATTGCGATATAGGATTAAGACTATCTTATCAAGGAAAAATTCACTAGTATGAGGGAATTCACTTGACCTGTATAATTCTGATGATAATATGGCCATAATCACAGAGCTAGCAAATGCTATAGATGGTTATTTGAATAATAGAGTAACAGCTAGAGACATTCTGATAGATCAAATAAAAAGGACAACAAGGCAAATTCGTTGAAAAGAAAATAATCTGCATCAGGATATAATCTGAAAGCAGAGAAAACAATATGATGTAGAAGCTGAGCGTGATAATGAAATTATATAAAGGCAACTTGCTGAAGGGGTAGAACAAAGGGCTATTACTGATCTTCATCAATATCAAACTAATGCTCAAAACTAAGTAAATAGAATGATAGGTAATATAGCAAGAAAGCAAACCCGTATAGGTGAACTGGTACAAGAAAAGTTTGCCTTACAACTATTATATCAGCAAAATGCTTATCACTTACAGCGAAGTAGAGGGGATATAGGTTTATTAGAGTATAATTGGGATAAGCTTTATAAGCGATATGAGAAATGGAAAAATAAGACTTATGATGCTCAGCAGAATATTTTAAATTTGCAGGGACAAATTTTAGTATTACAGAATAATCCATTAAATCAAATAAATATAGCAGGAATCTCACAACCATTTTTCGACTGGGATGATAGTATCCCAGATTTTCTTGTAAAATTTAGGTTATATCTGCAGAATCAAAGTGTAGATCCAGCAGATAATGCCGGAGGTCCACCAACAGGAAGAGAAGTAGCTATAGGATATTTAAGAGGCTGTATGAGAGGAAGAGCCTTAGAATGGTTTGATGAAGAGGTTACTACAAAGCAGAATTGGGAATTAGCGAACTTACTTGATAATATAGGGTAGGCTAACTTGGTAGCTGTAAATGGACGAACAGCGCTTCAGATAGGAAATCAAGTAGTGAATGAAGCTTTTGGCCAACCAGGAACTGCAATAATCAAATTGAGAGCTGTAGAAGATCCTTGGAATGAAGACTGGTGCATAGCTGGTGGTCATTTTGCTAACATTATCGTTAATGCATCAAATGCTAACAATGGTATTATGATGGTTGTAGGCAGTATTCGTTTTGGTCAAGCCATATGGTGGCTAAAAACACATTTTCCTACAGTGGAAGAGGAGCTTTGGGATTTAATGTATGGAACAATCAGAAAGGGGGATATGACTATAGATGAATTATATAGAAAAATATTACGAATAGGTAGATAAGCTAACTATAGGCCTGAAGAATTATATAGAAAGTTCTTAGATGCTCTTCCACTCCCATGGCTTGAAAAAGCTAAAGATATTGGTGAACATTTGCCATTAGATGAATTAGCTAAAAAGCTTTATAAGATAGAGTTAAGACGAATTGCTAGACATAAAAGAGATAGAATATCTGATCTGCTAGTATTTCAACGAGCATCTCGAGAAATATATGAGCCCTCACCTGTTTCAGCCCTACAACAGCAAGGAATTTCTTTAGAGGATATGCAAAAAGCAATTCAAAACGCACTGGCACAGCAAAAAACTGAATACCAGTCTTTATTAGAAAAGCAAAAATCTGATTTTCAATCGCAAATGGCTCAGCAAGTATCCACTCCACAAACTGTTGAACCAGTTAGACAACCGAGAGGTCCACCATCTTCATTACAGACCGAAGAAGGTCTCAAGAATTATTATATATCAGAATACTTAAAAGATATAGGTGTACTTAATAAGGCTGAACTAGACGCAGATTATCCTGTAAAAAATTTTCAAAGACCTCGTCTACAGCGAAGCAATGTCTCTGCTAGAATTGATAGAGTAGAGGAGAGGATAAATGAAACTCGTGAATCTGTAAATCAGTTAACCGAAGAATTCCAGAAACTGAATATACGTAAACCAGTAGCACAATCCAATTTTAATCAGTCTTACTTTACACCTATTAAGCCTATAAATTCTCAATATGCGTCTCCAGATTCAAATGATGGTGAGGAAAATGATGGGTATGGTTATGATGATGATGAACAAAATAGATGGTATGAACAAAATAGATGCTATGATCCACCGGTAAAAAAAAACAGGTAAATGAGTCAAGAGACGCTTTGCATAAGTTGGCTGGTGATAATGCAATCTTATCTCTAGAATCTAGCCAACCTGAAACATACGATCAGCTATTGCCAAAGCTTTCACTAGTCATGCGCAAAATGTGTCTATCTCGAAAGGCTCAGGAAGAGAAGTCAAAAAAAGATGAGTGGTTTTCGTCTCTACAATACTTGAATGCTTGTATAAATGATTTACCAATCTCTGAATCTTTTTTAGATAACGCAAGCGAGTTCGATGGTATGAACCTAGCAACTTCTGATGCACTTGGGTGGAAAGTTGACGAGTCTTCCAAGTTCGCTGTAAAAGGCAATTCTGAACACACCTCTGAAGCACTAGGGTGGCATAGGAATGTGGCCGTCACTCTAAATGATGAGGAAGGTAAACCAATCATCACTATTATTGGAAATTACGCTGTTGTTGATAATGGTGACCCTAAACCAATGCTATGGTTAGGTACGACAGGAATTCGAAAAGTTGAAGGTGTTTGCGATCCAACTAAAAATCAATTCCGCATAAAGGATCACAGAAAGACATATATTATTCCAACATTCAGCAAGACCCCAGAAGTTAAGGATCCGCCAAAAGAGGAGCAGGACCAATCATCCACCAATTCTTCTAACCTAACTGGTGAGAAAGATTTAAAAAAAAATGCGTAAACTGCATAAGTTATGAGGATATGGCAATTCGTATAAGAGAACTCGAAAAGGCATTATTTTCTAGCATTCAATCGAATTTGGAAATCATAGGATACTATAATAGTTTGTACAGCCGGATTTTATAAGATGAATAACTATTTGGAAGTAAGAACACGACTAGATGCTCTAATTTTTTCTATTTCAGGATTAGTTTCTACTGTTCTCTTATACAAATCCAAGACATCTTCGCCCTGGTGGAAAGATTCGATAGATGAAATAGAATCGGAAGTGCAAACAGTCTTGGTTCTTGATTTCCTTCCTCCAGTCTTTTTTACCTTACTATCTGAAATAACATCCTCTTCCGAAGCTGGATTAGTAGATTTGCTAATTTTAGTATCATGTATCTTATTTTCCAGTGCTGTGAAGGCAGAATTGAATTTATCTTGAAATTCTCTTTCACCTTGGCGCTCCTCATTCTGTTTATTCATAATATTCATGCTTGAAGTGACTGCTAAATCATTCCATTGAATCCTATTAAACTCTTGTCCTCTCCAAATTTGATATAAGCGACTATTTGATATATTATATTTTTTACTTAGCTGAGTTACAGGTTTGGACTTTATATCACGATATTGCATAATGTCTTTATAATCTGCGGGGGACAAGTAACTAGCCCTGGAACTAATATGTGTTTTAAGCTGGGATGTGATCATATTAGTAGCTAATCGCTAGAGATTTTTTTTTACTATAAATAAAAATGTATAAAAAAAATATTGATACTATGCTAATATCAGTATTATGCTAGTATCAGTAATACAATAGTATCAGTACTATGCTAATATCAGTAATAATGTAGTATCAGTAGTATCAGTAGTATCAGTAATAGTATCAGTAATATGATAGTATCAGTAATATAGTAGTATCAGTAGTATCAGTAATATGCTAATATCCACAAAAAAAATAAAGTGTTTTCAGGATCGTATGGTTTCAAAAAATTCGCTCATAATTTTTTAGTATACTAGTGACTAGGCCGAAAAAAAAATATGTCCAAAGTGCATATCTTAAAGAATATCGAGGATAGAGGGGCGGTTGGGTCTACTAAAGTGAACATCCCCCTAGGTCGTCGGCTTGGTAGTATCCGTGAATCGGAACTTGAGATTGCTTTACGCAGTAGTATCAAAATGACTTCTGATCTTGCTAATGATTGTAAAGACTTGCAGGACTTATGTTTAAAGCAAAAAAAGGATCTTGTACTAGTTCAAGCTGATGTTAACAAAAAGATTAGCCAGCTGAATATGGCCAATACTAGGCTTAAATCTTCTGAGCAGAAATCCCATACTGAATTTGATGTTGAGCGAGCCAATTATTCTGCCGAAATCAAATCGCTCAAATCCAATATAAAAACATTAAAGAGAGAGGCAACTTTGGCACAGAAAGCTTCGTCTGCTGATAAGGCCCAGATTCTTTCTCTTGAAACTAAAATACGTGAATTGGAAGGTAAGTTGGTTGACTTGAAACTAGAACAGGTGCTTCACAATTCAAATGTAAAAGGAGGGGTGGTAGAAGAGTCGGTCCAAATGCCAAAGCTACCAGATTGGCTTCATGATAATTTAAGAAGTATTGTCTGTGAGCTTGGGCTCAAAGATAAAGTAATGGAACTCGATAAAAAACTTGCTAAGGAAGATATATTGGAGGTGTTGCAAAAAGTAATATCAGAAAAAGACCATCACCTTCAAGATGCCAATGCTCGCCTAGAAAAGGCATTATCAGAAAAAGATTCCCTCCTTCAAGAGACTAATACTCGTTTAGCTGAGCAGATCCTAAAAACATCCAGCAAGTCTAAAGTGCTTGGAGATGCTAGCGGATTGGAGAAAGATAACAGCATTATTAGTCCTGAAACAACCTCAGATTCACCTTATTACTTATTTTTTCAGCAGTATGGAATCATCATCGTAATAGTATTACTAGTCATATTCATCATATGGTGCATATTCTCTCATCGATATTCTTCCAACCCACCTTACAATGAAGAAAAAAATATTCTGAACTATAAATTACCCTTAAATAGAAATCAGAGTTATGGTTTCCCAATCCGATACGCAGAAGAACCAAAAGACAGGACTGCCTCCTATGAAACTTTACCTTATAGATATGGATGAGACCACAAAGCATGAATCATCCCGAATTCAATCTCATCCTGCAAGTCCATCATGGCCTTTCAGAATGCCAGTCATTGGAATGAGTGGATCAGGTAAGACTAACATCTTGGGAAATCTTTTTCTTGGTACTAAAGCTGAATGCATATGTAAAGGTAAGAAAGGGCCAAAGACACTTCGTATGGCTCTAGATATATTGCATGTGATGATTTAATAGTTTGCAGTTATCATCCTGATGAGTTGAATTAGGCATTTGTAAGATATATATATGTATGGCATAATTTCAAAAGATCCAAAAGCGCTTTACTATGAGAATATATGATTTAGCTATATATCGCCAGAAAAAATTTCTAGTGTTAAAGCATTTTCACCAGAACGAAGCATAGTGATTGTTTTTGAGGATGTATGTCTAGCCCTAGAATATATATAAAATCAAATCGGCCAATTTTTTGGGAATGGACGATATCAAAATATTTCATGTGTATATGTAGCGCAAAAATACCACAAAATTCCTATATTTATTCGTGAAAACAGCTCACACTTAGTACTTTTTAACTCAGGTAGCTCGCATGAAGATATTTTTAAGATTATTAGACGCTATACTGATGATGTAAAAAATGCATCTATGATTATTAATAGCTACCTTCGTAAAGGTGAGTTTGTTGTATTTGATCTTACTAGGCCGGAAGATGATCCCCTTGCAATCCGCCTAAGATTTGATACTTTACTAAACCTGCAGAAGGAGATAGAGGCTAGGCAGAAGCGCAAGGAAAAAGTATCTCAGCTAATGTATAGAATCTGACTTTATAGATGCTAGCTTTTTTTCATAATTATAAAAAATTGGAATGGGGAAACTGGTTATTTATATCGATCTTCAGAAAGCGCGAGAGCTAAACTAAATTATAGCAAAACAAACACCTATAATTAATATTGATCCTCAAAAAGCTCATGATTTAGACTGGCATTTTGCTTTGCAAAAACTATATTATCGTCCTGAGGGTCTTTATCAAAATGTTAAGGGATTATGGGATGCTTGTAAAAAAGCCGGCTACAGCTTTCTATTTATTGATATAAAAAAATGGCTTGATAGGCAAGCAATGTACCAAATTTTTCATCCTTCGCCAAAGCATATACCTTATGCCAGTTACTCTAAAATCACGAAGCCAAATACTGTGCACCAATGCGATTTGATTTAAAATACCATATGATGAAGATGTGGATACAAATTTACTAGATGATGATGGCCCAATATATTACTATGTACTATTGGTTATAGACTGCATGACTTGATATAAAGATTTCATTTTTTTAATATCAAAGAGTAGTGAGAAAGTTGCGGAAGCATTTAAGAGTATATATGATAATCCTGATAAACCTCTTAACTGGTCTCAAAAAATTTAATGTGATAAGAACACTGAGTTTATGGGATACGTGACTTTATTAATGGATGAACATAGCGTTGAGATTTGAAGAATTATAACACGTTTCAGGCATACAAGTTTTGCAATGATCAATCGTTATACTAAAATATTCGAATATAGAGTTTTTAAAAATCAGTATTCAATAGAGTTTCTCCTACCTACTGGCAAGCGTTGTAGAGAATATGAGCGGTTTGCAAGAAAAATTGTTGATAATATGAATGATAGCCTAACTCAATTGATTGGGATGAATCCTAATGATGCCACAAAACTTGAATGGATATATTTCAAACTATTGGTAAAATATAATCGCCTAATAAGTGTTGATGAACCACAACTACCAAAGGATACTACTATCCGATTTTTACTTGCTCCTGGAGAGTGGGAAAATGATCCTTTTGAACGACGCAGAATAACAAATCTGATATGGTCTCCTAGTCTGCATAAGATTCGGAGAATTGTTGTTGAAAAGAATCCTCTAATGCCTATTTTATATTATTTAGATGAATCAGGCCTCAACAACCCTTCGTAAGAGAACAGTTAATGCATATTAAGGAAAAACCTATATTGCCTCCTAGGTGGGTATTGGGATATAACCAAATGCGTACAAGGCACTCCTTATAAAAGTTTCTAAGTCTACTACGCAGTAGGGTATAGTTATAAGAATTACTTCTTCGCTGTAGTATAGCATTCTCTTTTCCCAATCACGCCAGATTTGTGTGTCTAAATTCATCTGCCCTTGCGGGTGAAAAAAAGGGACGATTTGGTAATGTTGGCTACCACTATATTCAAAGGCTAAGCCTAATTCTTCATTATAACCATCTAGATGTAATCCCTCCAAGAATTTAGGCTTTTGAAGTGGAAATTTTTTATGTAATAAATCCTTAAATATATATTGACATGTTCTTTCTGGTACATTAGGACAAATGTTGCACTATCTATAATTCTTGTTTCATATTTTTATATGGCACCTCCCATTGATGACCCTTTTTACATGACCATAAATATGTATTAGGACTAACTTTGCCTAAGCATCTTCCTTCACGTCTCTGGGCATATGCCAGAGCTTTAGTGTCAATATCATTATAATCTTCCATTTTATAGGCACAATAGAATAATATATGCAGAAATTTGCGGTAGTGATCATCAGCTCTGTACTAATTTATTCAGAACAAACAAGTGGGCCAGGCCCTGTAGATTTCTTTTTTTGCGCAAGCATGATACAATGTATGGAAATACTAAGTATAAAGTTACATATAAACTCCCCAAATCTTCAAAATAAAAATTTTGGCTTTGCCAACGGATGCTGAGCGAATATGCTTGTTAGCAAAATACTAGGTCAGTAGTAGTATCCAAAAGCAATCGATGTGATAGTACCCAAAAGTAATCAGTATAGTAATACCCTAAAGTATTCATCTTTTCGTAGCAACTATGTAAGAAAGGATTCAAGAAAGGTAGGAGCGAAAAATAAGGTATAGATTTGGTAGTATCTACGGGTAGAATAATATATAGAAAATAAAATAGAAAATTATGCTTATAAATACTACCAGTAATAGGCAGGAAAGAGGTCAGAAAGGCAGAAAGGTTCAGGAGAATACATGAAAAATGATATGAAAACAGTATAGCCTGAACCAATTCGACACTCTGCATGTACCTCACTTAGCAATCAGAAAGGACATATAAGAAGCGGGATTGTAAGAATGGGCATAAATTCAGCATTTCATGCCTCATCCTTGGCAATCAAAAGGGTTATGGAAGGTAGGATTACGCATCTAGGCTACCAATTCGGCACTTCATGCCTCAACCTGGCAATCAAAAAGTGAGTGAATGGATTGCAGAACATCTTCAGCAAATAGATGGATTGCAAATTCAGCACTTCGCATGTGCCTCATTCAGCAATCAAGAAATGACAAAGCAACTATGTGAAGGTGTTCCAGCACCAGACAGTATCACGTAACTGGTGCAGTAAGGCGCAGTATAGATTCGCTTAATTTTGCTTAGCACTATAATCCATATTTTTGCCTAAACTTCAGGATGCAATATCTTGGCATCCAAGCATCCGATTCATGCGATCTTAACATTATTGGAAAGCTCTTTCAAACAAGCTCAAAATTATATAAATCCAATTACAGAAAGCCAAGATATTCCGCCCTAAAGATCAGGTCAAAATATAGCATAGTGCTGGCCAAAATCTGATTAGCAAATTTACTGCGCCACCTGATCAAAACATGATTTATGCAATAAACATCAGCCTAGTATCTTGGCCACAAAAAGGCCACAGAGTAATAAAAACAAGCAAATATCTACAAATTAATAAAAAGGCTACAGAGTAATAAAATCAAGTGGATAGCAATAAAGTAATAAAAAGGTTATAGAACATGAAAACAAGTAAGTATATAACAATTTACTCATAACTAGGTAACAATTTAATGCAACTAGGTCATAATATATATATATTATGACCTAGTTATTTTTTACAGTTTAAATTTTTTTGACAAATTTATATTTTGTTTAAACTTTATTTTTTTTTAGTAGTAGTTAAGCAATTAGCTTCAAGTAATAAATATAAACTTCTTTCTTTAAAAGTTTTGACATTTTAACAAATTTATCCTTAGTAATAACTTTATTTTCTTTTTAGCAATAGCAGTAATAGAACCACCAATTCAAAGTAGTAAATATAAACTTTTTTTAAAGTTTTAACATTTTGACAAATTTATACTTAATAATAAATGTATTTTTTTTTTGACAGCAAAAAATTGTAAATACAAATATTTTTTAATAACTCTTTATATTTTTAACAATTTATTTTGATAAATTTATATTTACTAATTATTCTATTTTCTTTTTTTATTAGAATTTTTTTTATTTTTTTATTTGTATTTATATTATTTTTTTTTCACTTTTTTCATGTTTTTTTGCTTTTTTTTTAATCTTTTTTTTTTTTATTTTTTTATTCTTAAAATACATTTTTTTTTGCTTTTTTTTTTACTTTTTTTTACTATTTTTTCAACTATTTTTTTTAAAATTAGTTTTTATTTTTTTTATTCATTTTCTTCATTTTCTTTTTTTATTTTGAGAAATAAGATTTTAAATATTTTAAGTTCATTCTAATAAGTACTTTTATTTTTTTCCATATAAATATGAGAAAAATGTAAATAAGTGTTCACTTGCAATACAGAATTTACTGTAAAAATAAATATAAACAACAAAAGCATATACTATGAAATGTTGAAAACTTTGTAATTTTAAGATCTATAAGAACAAACTACCTTTGGGTCTTGTAGGTAGATCTCCATATAAAAAATATGAAAATTATATTTGTATGTGTCTTCATAAAACTTTTGATATCATATGAAAATGTTAATTATATCTTATACCTCTTTAACTTTTTTCTAGCAAAATAGAAAGCATGTAGGATATGTGAAAATTTAGCTAATTTTTCTGTAAAATTTTAAGATAATATATTTATTATATATAGTTAATCCTCTCTAAATGCATTTTCTTAGAACTATAGTAAAAATTTTAAAAAATGTGTATTTAAAGAGAATATTTTTATATGAATTCTATATATTTGAGACTGAACAAAAGCATGCATTTAGAGAGAAAATATATAGTATATGTATTTAGAGGCAGTGTATTTAAAGAGGGTTGATTATATTTTTAGAAAAAAATATTTTAAAGGATTATTGCATCTGTACGAACAAAACTTTATTTACTATAAACATTTATATTTAGAAAAAATAAAATGCTAGAAATTAGGCTTAATTATCTTATTATATCTAGCAATTCAATTAGAAGAATTATATAATAATATATCATTACAATCAAAATTAATAACAAAGAATCCATCTATTCTCTCAGATCATAAATTAAAAAGAACATACTCACTGATTTGATAATATTCCAATTACTGAATTTGAAGTCTATGTAATTACTTTAAATTTAGATAAAGTGTTAGTTAATGCTGAAGAAGTGATAATAAGTATGAATAATGAAAAATATGATAAAGAATAAGCTTTGATTTCAATGCTTAATATTTTTGATCATTTTCCCAGCAATCTTCTGAAAAAGATATTTATATTATAATTTATTTAAATATTCAAACATTCCAATAGTAAGTAGTGTTTTCATTGTATTATTTTTTTATTTATTAGTTATTTTGACAATATTTTTTTTTTAAATAAAGTATATATTACATACGTAATTGTTATAAATCTTAAAAAATGTTACATAATAATATCACCTAATAATTCTGATATATCTAGATAATTTAGGTTTATAGAAAAAATTTAAGAATAAGCTAAAAAACTACTCAGTTAAATACAAAAAGCTATAATTTCTAGCCGATAGGTGACTTAAGTAAGCTAAAAGTTAAATAGTTTAATAGATTTTTAAAAGACTATAATTTAATTTCTCATTATTTACAAAAAATGAAAGCAGTATATGATGCTATAATATATAAAGTAAAGAATTCAAGACGTATTATGACAATTACTAGAGAATATCTAAGAGATGCATCTGACAATCATATTTCTCCAATTCAACATTATATTATAATTAATTATCATAATAGAGATTAAGATTCTGAGAAAGTAAGACTATTTAGGTTGATTTCTAAGAAAATCAGATTCTGAAAATTTTTACATTTTAGTTTTTGATGTTATTAGATTAAAATGTATTAACTCTTAATTTAAATCAAAAATTTCTTAGAACTTGATTTTTCTAGAAATCCTTCTATTTTATATTTATAATCAAGATTAATTACTAATCACACTTCTTTACTTTCAACACATGTATAATCATTTTATTATTAAAATCAAATTCATCATCAGATTCAAACTCAGTATCTTCAGAATAAAAGCAAGATTCAGATTCAAATAAAAACTCATCTTTATCTTCATCTAAAAAATAATTATGAATGACTTTTTTTTTTTTTGAGAATAGGGGTAATTATAAGAGTTATATCAAGACTATAGCAATTCAAATATCATTTTTTGAGAATATTCAGATTTACTATTAAGTTAATAATTTTTTGATAAATTTCAGGTTTAACTATTTCTAATAATTAGTGAAAAGAGATCAAAATAACTTATTCAGTCACAAACGTATCTATTTATTAAAATATTACTTCTTATTCTCACAAATCCCAATATTGTTGCATTAGTTTATATCAAAAAAAAAAAAGATATGAAGAGGCTATTATCAAAAATATTATAGTATCTGAATCTGATTCTTTCACATCTATTTTAAGATCAGAGAATAAGCATATATATAAGACTGTGACTATTATATATCTAAAGTGATATCACAAAGTAAAAAAAAAAAGAAAATTTCTTAAAAAATCATAAAATAAATCCTAAAAATACTAATGCAAAATAAATATAATTATATATAAAATTAAGCTACTAGAGCTACTTTATTAACATAGTAAAAAATAAAATAAAATACAGGACGTATCTTAGCAAGAACAAGTCAAATAAATGGTTTTAATATATATCTCTGATCCTGCAAAAATGAAAAATATCAATAAAAAACATCCTATATAAATAAAAATAATATAGATAATAATGAAGGTTTAATTTCATATGAAGGGGATGATACTATTAAACTATCTTTTTTATTTTTATATAAATTATAATCTTTATTTAATAATAATGATATATTGATAATTAGAATTTTTTATGAAAAAAGTTAAATAAATCTTTGTTATAAAAAAATAACATCATAAATAAGTAAATCCATATCTAAAATAATAACAATGTTTTTATAAAATTATAAACAATATCTTTATTTATGAATTGTATAGAGATATCTACTAAACGTAATTTAAAAAGCTTATTTATATTATCTTTATCTCAAATAAGGATATTCAGATAAAGTTTTTGTCTAACAATTTGCATTCCAATAATTTTGAATTTATTTTTTTTGGTTTATAACCTTTATGTATTCAATACATATCATTATTCATATTTTATCATAACTTTATCCAATCATTTTCTTTTTTATCTTTATTAAAAAATATGAGAATATCTGCCCAACATTAATTTATAGATTTTTCTCTCACATTTTATTATAAATATAATATTAGAATGTTTGCCAATCTTTTCTCTCTAATCTTTACTTGCTATATTCTGTTATTTTGCTCTAAATAAATAAAAAATATAAATGTATGATTATTCAGAAAAGATAAAGAATATTATATTTACATGCTAACAAAAGTGAAATTCTTTATTAACAATTTTTTTAATGAAACTTTTACCATAGAAACTATAATATCTGTAACATATGTTCCTTTATTTTGAGATTAACGAACTTATCTCAAATGCTAGATTCTTTCAAACTTCTCCTCTGGTTTCAATAATAGAAAAAATATAATCAATATTTTTTTAGAATAAAAATCCATATTATATATACATTATATTGAGAATTTCAGATGCAATTTCTTCAAGAACTTCTTCTGATTTCTTCCAATTTTCATGTGAAATTTCAATAGGAATTTTCTCATATAAGGTATTGCTATAAGTCATCACAAATTTATTACATATATTTCTGATATGATAAGAGATTAATCTCTCTATATATTCTACTTGCTCTATAAAATATTTATATTCATTTTCTACTTCTATAGACAATTACTGTATAATATTCAAATTGTAACTAAGTACTTGACTTGCTTTAGATCTTTTCATAAAAGACCAAAAGGTTTGATTTTTTTAAGGTATTTGCTTAATTTTTTAGCGTATGAAGCTGAACTTTTACCAAGATTCAACTTTAATTTCTATATATTCATTTTAATCTTCTCAATAGATACCTGTTCATCTTGCTTCACAAATCAATATTTTAAAAGCTACATACATCTTCAAAGATATTATAAAACTAGCACAGAAATAAATAAGTTAGATTTAATTACTTTAGAGAAACTTATAATAAAAACATATACGTATACTTCAAAATATATTATATAAAATCATCAACTATACGTGATCAGCACATAGATGACAATTCACATAATTTATATATAATTATCCATCTTAAACTAAGATAAAGAAGATATTTTCATGTATTTAAGGATTAATATATTAGTGATTAAACCTATACTTGCAGATTCTGAATATCAATTTAATCCAGTTATCAAAATTCATTATTCAGTAATAAAAAAATAACTTTAAGAGTATAAAACAAACTAACCTTAAAAGGAATCTTATTAAATTTTCTATATTTTTCTGAATTTTCTTTAAGCTTATTTTTATAGTTGTGATCACATTATAAATCTATTATCTTGAATCTTCTTTTAAAAATCACAGCTCTTTTTCTATTATTTGATGGATTATTAAAACTGCAAATATATTCTAGAGGGAATTATGAAAAAAATCATAAAATTTTTTGTATAATCCTGTAGTAGTAGATATATTTATATAGTTAAATTATTATAAAAAAGATTAAAATATTTTAACGTTAATGTAAAAGTAAGAAAAATCGCAAAAAAATAAGTAGAATCAATAAAAGTGTCAAGTAATAATAAATTTGTATACTATCCTTTTAAAACGTTTTTATTCACACATTTCTGCCTTTATTTAGGTATAAGAATAATAGATTTAGAAAATATGAAACTGGAGTGATGAAAGCTCATAGATATTTATTATGTAAATATGCATGATGAAAAACTTTTCACAAAAAAATATTCAAATTTGATTTTTTATATTAGTTAGAAGATCATACAATTATATCATACATATAGAAGTTCCATGACCTTTGATTTTCTTCTTTGGTATTTATGTGATGTATTGATCAAATTTTATATTATATAATTAATTTTTTAGGTATATGATTTTATTTCAAAAATTTAGTTATAGTAAATAATCAATAGATTACATGATTATTACTTTATAATGAGCTTTTATCTTATATCATACATAAAAAGTTTCATGACTTTCTAATTTATTCTGTGATATAATATGTGATATATATTAATTGAATATCTATATTACCTATAAATCAAAAAAACATAATTTTGTGAAGAAATTTGTGAGATCTGTGATCCTAAAAAAATGTTAAGACAAAAAATATAATCAAATATTTGGGTAGATTTTAAAAACTATTGCTTTGCAATAAAATTTATTACTTTTTAGACGAAATTTTACATAGCAAGACAAAATCTAAATTTTCTTATTTATAGATTCTAGTAGTTGATTAGCTTCTCCTATATTGGGTATACTAAAATTACTATTATTTTATGATGCAGATATATTAAGTGCTGAGATAATATTTACCAACACAGATGAAGATAAATATATTATATTATTTTGATTACTATTCTCATCCCTTTTACTAGGAATTCTTCAAGCAAGAAACACAAATTAATTTCTTTAATTAGTAGTAGATTTATGATGATTTATATTTAAGATTGATAGTAATTCATAAGATAATGATAGAATACAGTTACAGTACGTTTTTTTGTGAATATATTTACATTGTATATTAAGTCAAATGGTATTTCTGTATTTTCATGTGCAAGGTAATTTCATAAATTATATATTTGCTATTATAATAAAGTATATTATATTTGATTAACTTACTGGGTCATTCCCAAAAATAAGGATAAAATTTTTCAAATATTGTTTACCAGTTTTATTTCTCTTTCCAGTTTTACTTTCAGCTATATACTGTTCCATTAACTGGTAAAATTTTATTATATATGCTATTAGAAAATATATTTTCTTAGTATATAAATATAAAATAAAACGTTTATAGTATGATCTCTTACAAAATTTTTAAATTTATTATTATATTATTATCTCGTATAGGTAGTTTAAGATTATTTGTTACAATTTATACATAAATATCGCTACAAATAAATTCTTTAGAATTAACTCTAAATTACAATTTTTATTACAATATAATATGCATCTCTTTTATTTTTATCATATATATCACTCACAAAATATGACTATTATAACATATTTGAAGAAATAGTTCAAGAATCCAGATCTTATAAAGTACTCTTTGAATATTTAGACTAAAATCGAATCATATTATTCTAGAATATAAAGTTATTAAATCAAATAGATCTAAATCTTTTAATTCAATATAATCGCATAATCTCAAAAATACTAATACTTATTATAACATTAGTTATAAAGACTATATAAAACTTAAAAGTAGATCTAAAGTTAGTAACTTCTACTTCAAAAAAGAAGTTCATTATTATAAATTGTAAATGTAGAATACTATTAGAAGAGTTAAATATGCAAGAGAAATTGGTAGATAATATAACAAAAATGACTAGAATATTTTTACAGATCTGATGATCTCTATACTTCAGAACTTACTCAATATTACTAATTATTATAAGCAGTTCAAAAAGAAATATGACAAATTAACAATGTATAATATATATATCATTTATTATATAACTTATTTATATATATATCTTTAAAATAAACCATCTAAGGTATTCCTAAGGACTGATACTTTAGACTTTTATTTACTACTATTTCGTGATGATTAATAGCTTTTTATTTTAATTTTTATCTTTATATATATAAGGCATAAAAATCCCTAGTGTAGATAATAAATTGAATTTGTTATTTTACATCTATTCTAACTACAATAGCAGAATTTGATTAGTACTTAAAATTCTATTATTCTAAAATTACATTCTATCTATCTATTTTAAAGGTGTATTCTAACTCTTACAAAGATATAGAGTATTTCTTTTGCTTTAGTTAAATTAATAATAATAAATTCTCTACCTTGCAAATTTTTATCAAGTATATTAATAACATTATATTAATTTTTCATATATCACTTAGTAGTATTGATTAGCTTATCATATATGCTACTATCATTGAAAAGAACAATATAATCAAGATTTTTTCTTATTAGTTTAAAATAATTAAAAAAGCTTTGTGTTATATATATTGAACTAATATTAGCATATTACCTTTTACTAAGATACAAAGCAATATTATTTTGTATTTTTTAGGCTTAATATATAATCTTCAAATATAACTACTATTTATCTTTTAGAAGAGAAATCATTAATTTTGGTACTTTATTATTCAAAATATAGCATTTTTACAATAAGACTTTAGACTATTTGCAATTATTTTATAACAATATTTTAAATATTATATTTTGGTTCATTAATATGATATTTTATCAAAATTTCATTAATTTTTCCTGATCTGATTACCTACTAATTAATAAGTTAAAAAACCATTAGGGTATACTATTTAATAAGTTAAATCTTTCTGATTTTTATATTCATCTATATTTAAAACTATTCTCTTAACAGAGTTGAGCTTTTCTATTTTCATATTAATTAAGATAAATAATGCTAAATTATTACATTGAAAAATAATAATCTTATGAGTTTATTCTTTATGTGATAAATAACCCTTCTTTGTAATTTACTTTTTATATAAGAAAATAAATCTGTATCAAAGCTAATTTTAATGAGATCTATATCTTCTCTTTTATATATATCCTACTTTTATTGATCATATTTTTTTGTGCATCTAGATTGTCTTGATTTTTATGAAATATTGAATTAAGACTGTAGTGCTATAATTCTTAGAATTCAAAAACTAATTGTAATTCTTTATTATATCTATCTAAATGTAAGCCTTCCAAAAATGAATTAGAATATGATGAGAAATTTTACCTAATAAATCTTTAAAATAAAATTTACCTTTCTTTCAGTCATATAATAACATAAAAGATACTATTCAAAATTTTTGATTAATAAATATAGATATTTTCACTAATGCTTTTTATTTTTACAGGACTAATGATATACATCAAAACTATTTATTTATTCAGATTTATCATAATATTTTTCATTACGCTTCTTAGTATATGTAATAGCATTAGTTATTTTATTAATAATATGAATGAAATGAACTAATCTGAATTAAGTGTTTTCTTCTAATATATTTTAAGGTAAATATTGAATTTTTCTAGATCTATGTATATAAGCTTCTCTTTCACAAATCCTTATTTTGAAGTATATTCATCATCATCATTTTCGAGATAATATAAACTAGTTTATTTTTTATTACTACAATTTTGCAAATTTTATAAATGCTTAAACTGAATGTAGGATCTATTATATGTCTTTGATTTTTTATACTACTTTTCCATTCTGCATTAGCAAGCAGAGTCTCTTTTTTTTAACCTACTTTTTTTATATTTCCTAACAGAATGCTTATACTTTGTAGATAATCTAGATTATACCTTTTCTAACTTAATTGCTTTTATAGGCATTAATCCCCATTTCTTTAACCTAGAAGCTATAATGAAACATGTTGAATAATTATTTAGATAATCAATAACTTCTGGCAAATACTTCACTTACATTCTTATTAATTTAAAGTATAAAGTTATATTTTTAATAATATATTAAATTTTGTAAAGCATCTTTGCTAGAATTTTATTAAATTTTTCAATGAGAGTAAGCTTCTAATAAGAATATGCACTAGCTACTTGAATTATTACATTATATTCTTAAATTAATTGACTTACCAATTTTTTAAACTCTGATCTACTATTACATTGCAAAAGGGTTAGATATATAAGGAGATTATTTAGATTATTGTAAATTTTTCTGAATGCTTTGACAACTTCTGAATTTTTAATGTAAGTAAATTAAAACTTTAAACTGACTATTCACATCTATTATATTTAATATTGCCATCCATTTTTACCTTTATAATAATTATAAGTAAAAAATAAAAAGTCACACTGGTATACAGTGTATAAAATTTAGACCAAAAGTTATGTGCACAAGTTATACTAAAAATAGAAAATTAATGCATATATTACATAGTATTTCCATTTTTATAAATAATTTATCCATTTTTATATATAATTTATCTATTTTTAGTAATTATTTGTGCACATTTTATGCTGTGTAATATGTGCACATAAAAATTTAATGTGCACATGTGCACATTGTGCACATGAATTTTACACACTGCTGGTATATACAATTAGAACGTAAATTTTATTATAACTCATCCTGAAAATATCTTTTGAAGATAATATGTATTTTTGCTATTTATTCTGATTTATAAGCTAGTCTCGCACTTTTTGAATGAGAATCAATATCTTTCCTTTTTGAGATCTTTATATAATTTTTAAGAATTAGAGTGATAACCAGCTGGTTAATAAAAAGTAGCTAGCAAACTAGATCTAATTCTTTATTTCTATTGATTGTAATAGTAGGTTAGCTCATTTTGATATATTTTACTGTAATGTTTTAGTAAAGTAAGAAAATAAGATAATATAATGTATCATAAAAATAATCATGATATTTCATCGATTACATCCTAATCAAATATCTCATAAGTCAGTATCTAATTGAGAATTGGAACTGGAGTAGATAAATCAAACTTTGAGAGATAAGCACAAAGTTTAATTATCAGATCAAATAAAAATATATAAATAAGTTAGAGCATAAGTATAACCAGTATGAAAATGAAATCTAATCCCTTAATAAAGAATTGAAATAGCTTAAGAATGCTTCAGAAGAGAAAAAGAAAGAATTAAGATTAAAAATATCATCCCTTAAAAGAAACTTATACTAAGCTAAAAAGAAGGCCTAAGATAAAGTATCCTATATTGATAATATAGAGAAATAATTACAAAATTAGAAAAGCAGATTCAAAATCTAAAATATAGGATTAATTATTTCTTTAAGAAGAAACTTATCAAATCTATATACTCAAACTTTAGAAAAATAAGATACTAATATGATAAATTTTAACCTTTTTATACAAATTAATTAAGGCTTAATTCACATTAAAAATCATCTTAGAGAAGTTAAAATATTTAATCTTTATATATAAAATTTAATAATTATTACATATGTAATAATATTTTACAAAAAATTTTTTTTTTGTATTATATTTTTTTTACAAATAAATAATTCAAAAAATAATTATGCATTAAATTTTTATATGTAAAGAAAATTAAAATATACTATTTAAATTTTATTTTAATTTTTTATAAGTAAATTATTGGAAATTTTAAAAAAATACATTATTTTCTATTAGAAGTTTTTTATTATTGGTAAATGTATATTAAAAAATATATATTCTTCTAAAAAAATATTTGGATACTTAAAAAAAAATATTTTTATTAAAATTTTTTTATATTTAATAACTTGTGAGTCATTTATTCCTATTAATACACTCTTCTATTCTATTTAGCATACTTTTTATTAATTTTTTATAAATGTATTAGAAATTTTCACTCATTCTTCTTGTAAAGTAATCTTCAATTTTAATGTATTTTTAGGATATTATAATTATTTTTTAACTTGTCTATCAAGCTCGTCTTATAAGTATTCAATTATGTTTAAATCTGAAGATTAGAATAGCCAATTAAACAATTTTAAGTTTTTTTTTATACTCATACTTTTACATCCTTAGCTATATAAATGAGAATATTGTCATTTTAAAAAATAATTTTCACTACAAAAATTTAATTTTATTCAAAATAATAAATATTTTTCTAATATTTCAATATATTTAAATATATTTAAGATTCTTTTAACTTTAACTAATAGTTCAAAATCTTTATTTAAAAAGCAATTCCACATTATTACTTCGCTATTTCTATATTTTACTATAGGTAACAAATTTTCAATATTAAAACATTCATCAAAAGTATATTAAATATGATAAGAATTATCACTTTTAAGATTTTAAAATGAAATTCATTATTTCAAATTATTTCTTCCCATTTAAAAATATCCTAGAATCTTCTTTCTAAATACTAATTTAATTAGTTAATATATTATACCTCATTTATAAAAGAATTTTTTGCTACAATATAAGAAAAAGTCTAATTTGACATAATTCTTTAATTAATGTTTTAGTTGATACTTAAACATTAGTAATTTTTTCAAATTTTTTTAAAGTTATCTAGTACTATTATAATTGTTTTCTTTAATTATTACTTTTAAAATATATTTATTTTTATTGTTTATTTTTTGTGACTATTTTGGATAAAATGCACTTTTTTATTATTGTAAAGAAAAATAGTATTAGTAGATTATTAATTTAGGAATATTAGTAATATTAGTAATATTTCTTTGACTGTAACTACCTTTATGAAGACTAATAATTTGATCATGTTTAGATTCAGTTAATTTTTTGCTTCTGTTATATTTAAAAAAATTTAATTAAGAATAGTAAAAATGATTGGTAAAGCAATATTATTAAAGAATTAAACTCATTTTTTATGAATATGTTATATAAATTAATTCAAAATAATAATAAAATATAGCTAATAGATATACAAGAATATGTACTTTATAATTATAAAAATTTATTTAAAAATATAATAAAATTAAGCTATAATTTGCAATAAATTGTATTTAGATACTTTCTTTAGGGGAGTGTATATTATATTTGAATATCTTTTGAAGTGTTAGTAAAAAATCTACTTTAATATAAAATAACAAATAATACTTTATTTGCTTTTTCATTTGGCAATTTTTTTATAATTGATACTAATATAAAAATATTTTGTTTTAATATTTGATTATAGAAAATAATAATAAAAATTATATTTACTTATATTCTTTATATAATTAAGAAGTTATATTTATTGCACTAATTACCTTTAATATAATTTATTATACACTTAATTCATACTCATTAAATTAATATTCTTTGAATATATAACATATAAAGTAGATTCAAAATTAATTATTAGATTCTTAGATTCAGCTTAATTTGTAAAAAAATTTCTAATTAATATTTGCTATAGTTTTTTTTTATATAATAATTAAATAATTATTTTAAAATTTTAATTAAGAATATATTTAAGTATTTAATACTGTTGAATTAGTCTTTTAATCAGATTATAAAACCAAAATGTTATATGCTAGTAAATTTTTTAATTATTCTTTTTTTTACTATATCTTATTTATTATTTTATTTATAGATTATTTTATTAAATGGATTCTCAGTATATTTTAATAATATATTTTTTCTTTTAATTTAAGATACAAAATGCTTTTTTTCATAAGTATGAAGAAAAGAAGCTTAAAAACTTAAACTTATATAATACTATTTTTTATATAAAGAAGTTCCAATACTATAAATAAAAATTTTATAATTTTTCTACATTAATAGTACAGTCAACTCTTTAAATAAATATAATAAAAATACTCTTATTATCCCTTAAATTGTAGAGGTTCACAGGTAAATTAATCTTTACAATATTACTTGATTTGGAACAAGAAGCATTAAGCTTCCAAGGGCATTGTGTACATTGTGAAGATGCATTTCGTCGCTTGGCTGGATCAGAAGTTACTTGCAGAACATGGATGCCTGACTTTGAATACTCATAAATAATGTTACGCATTATTTCTCTATCTGTCTGGCTGTTTCTTACTTTATAATTAAACCTCTTCTTTTTGGTAAAATTATCTAATCAGATTTTAAATTCTAGCCAATTCGTAAAGGTAAGACCAATTTTTAATTCAAACAGATCCTCTGTTTCTTCTGAATCAGTATCAAGTAGTTCCTCCATTAAAGGCTCTTCGGTTTGAATGGTTACCTGATGATCATCAAAAATTTTCTCTACTAAAGACTCTCCGATTTGAATAGGAATGGTAATCTGATGATAATCTCTATCAAAATGTTTCTCCACTAAAGGCTCTTCAGTTTGAATAAGAATGGTAATCTGATGATTATTTTCATCAAACTTTTCTTCTATTAAAGAAGACTGCCTGTTTTAAATGGTCTTAGCCAGATACTGATGATCATTTCCATATTTGTCACTAGAAATGAAGTTGTTTGAAGGAATAGACGCCTAACAAACAAAAGAAAGGAAAAAAAATTAAAAAGAGTTGGTGAACAAAACCAAAAAAAAGGTGATAACAAAAACTAAAGAGAAGCGGAAGTATTTACTTGTGAATCGATATTGACATTTTTATCATTTATATCATTGTAGCTTTCTTGATATATATTAATTATTAACGTGTTCTTTATTTCTTGTGGGGTCGATATTTCTTGCAACATGCCATTTTGTTTAACCTAAAGAAAATTTTTTTCGTTTTGGCAAAAAAGAAATTATTTTTATTGTTGGTAAGACTTCATATGTCTGATAAACAATAACATAACTATGATTTAATTAGTTTCACGTGATAAATCGTAGTACATATATCACGTGATGTTATACGACTTTCCAAAAAAGGAAATTGCGTAATATTATTTATCAGACCCTAATCTCGATTTTGATAAGAAGCAAAATTTTCTTTTTTGAAAAGTCATGTAACGTCATGTGATATATGTACACACACACTGTGTATATTAAGAAATTTTCAATATAATATATCGATTTTAAATACTTATTTAACTGAATTAATACCAAATTAAGACCAATTTTAGGCTGATTATGATTATTTAAATTTCGAATTGATGCTGAATGATGCTGAATTGAGATCAATTTTAGGCTGATTTATGATTATTTAAGTTCTGAATTGATGCCAAATGATATTATATTGAGATTAATTTTAAGCTAATTTATGTTATTTAAGTTTCAAATTAATGCTGAATGATGCTGAATTAAGATCAATTTTAGGCTGATTTATGGTTGAATTTAACCTGAATAGCTATATCTGACATCAGGAATATTTTTAATGCGAAGTATTACGTAAGATTTACGATTTGTAAACTTATGCAAATATTACGGCGTAAGGTTACGTAATATTTATGTTTTTAGCGTAATA
>CAJVPP010000896.1:0-24893 GCA_910592005.1 Funneliformis mosseae | reverse complement strand
ATTTTCTTAATTGTAATTTTTCTATATAAAGGGCATAAAAATGCCTTGGAAAAAAATAGATTTCAACAAGTTTTTAATATTGTATTTGATATACATTTAATAACAATAATAAACACATTTAACATTTTGCAATTATAAAAACTTATAATTTATTTCTTGTTAACTAAATAAACTCTAATAAATAGTATGTCAAGTTAATTGGATTTAAGTCATAGTTATTGCCTCCTTGACTTCAAATTATAGTTAACTTATTCGATGGAAAGAGTAATGTTAACAACACAAATAAAAGAAATTAACGAACTGAGATCATTAGAAAATTTTTTAAAGATAAGTATCAATGAAAATCTTATATAATTATATTAATAATAATCAGACTTATTGAATAATATTATTATGAATAAACAATGATAAAATAATACGAAATATCTAATATTATTAAATAATGTTAGATTATTTAAATTATTTATTATTAAATAAACATATTTATTATATTAAAATTAAATAATAAATGATGTTAAAATTTAACGCTAAAATATATATCTAAAATTTACCTTAAAAGTGAATTAAAAAATACAAATAAAATACCAAAGAGATTTCTTTGAAATTCTATATAAATTATATAAAAAAGCTATTCAAACTCTATAAAGTAAAATAAATGAAATATTAATAATATTTCATTAAAAAAAAATGTCAAAAAATAAAATTTTGAAAGACTCACTTTAAAATATATGTAATCTATAAATAAAATAAATAAAATATTAATAAATATTTTATCAATAAAAAACAAAGTTTTGTAATATATAAAACTTACACTTTTTAGTCCTTTCAAAATTTTGAATCTATAAAAAAAATATTAATAATATTTTATTAGAAAAAGTTTATTAATATTCTAACAGATTATTATGAAATTTATCTTTGTTTTCTTTACAAATTAAATTTATAGAAAAAAAGAAAATAAAAATTTTATTAAAAATAATAATAATAAAATTAAATTATATAATATTATGATGAAACTAAAAAATATTAATAAAAATATTAAGTAATTCATTTTTCATTTTATTTTCAAACTTAAATTTATAAAAAGAAACATTAATAAACATTTATTAAAAAAATTAAGTTTTATTATAAACATACTCTTTTAAATTTAAATTTTATTAAAAAAAAAATTAAGTTTCATAATGAATTATTATGAAATACCTTTTATTCTTCTAAAACTAAATTTACAGAAAAGAAACATTAATAAATATTTTTTAAAAAAAAATAAAAATAAAACAGAAAAAATTTTAAACCTTATTTAGTCTTTATGATTAAGAATTTATTTTTTTAAAAAAAAAAAAATATTTATTTTTAAAGAAGTTGTCTAAAAAGCTGCCTAAAAAATAATTAGTACTATAAAGAAATAATGAAATAAATGTTTTATTAAAAATAATTATTAAAATGTTGTTCTAAAATAAATATAAATATTACATTTTTAACATTTTTTTTTAACTTTTTAAGATTTAAAAAAGCATATAATTTAAGCTTTTTAAGCTTTTATTATAGCTGTATTTTATGTGTTAAAATTCTGATAAATATAATTTTTTTATATTCATAATAAAATAATTATTATTATAAAATAAATATAATTTTCAATTGCTAAAATTTAAACCAAAAAAATTAACTAACAGAAATTTTTACAGCAAATTTCATAAGTTATGAGACACCTGGTAAAATTTTTGCTAAGTTCTCAGGTTTTTGAATTGTCAGCAAATTGAAAAAAATAATAAACATGTGATATTAGCTAATCAATTTTTTGTATTTTTTTATTATATTACTCTAGACAATAAATTGGTATTTTTTTTATTCAGAGTAATATAATAAAAAAAATACAAAAATTAATTGGCTAATATTACGTGTTTATTATTTTTTTCAATTTGCTGATAACCTGAGAATCTGAAAACCCAGCAAAAATTTTACCAAGTGTCTTGTACTTTATGAAATTTGCTGTAATAAAATATTAATTAAACTTAATAATTATAATATTTTTAGAACTTTCAAAAAAAATAATATTAATAATATATTTTGTTAGTAAAAAAATTTTTAAGACTTTTAAATAAAGAAATCTGGTATAAAGCATATAGTTATATACTTTTTAACTAATTAAATTGCAATTATAGCTGTATCTTTACTATTATGATATATCTAATTAAGTTTAAGAAAAATACAAAGTATAAAATTGAAAATAAATAACATTTATGATAATTGATATAATACATTATATAATTATATTATTATGTAATTATTTGATTTAATAAAAATTTAATGCAAATAATAATTAAAGTATAAAATACTATAATAATATTTTTAAAAAAAATTATTTTATTTATTGAATATGTAGATTTTTTGATGATTATCAAAAGCTATAATTTATCAATATTTAACTTAACAATTTTTTTTAATAATTAAAAATTAATAGAAAAATTAAAATTTGTAATTAAAAAATATTAGTGAAAGATATAACATAATATTAAAAAATAATAAGAAAACAATAAAATAATAAAAAATAATAATAAAACTATGATATAATAATAAAAAATTAATAATAAATAAAATTAGGAATTCAAGAATATTAAAAGAAAGAATAAGAATTAAAAAATTAGATTCATTAAGAAAAGAAAATAAAAATTAAAATTAAGAGAATAAGATTTAGAATTAATAAGAAAAGAATAAAAATAAAAAGAAAGATTTACAAATTATTTGATATTAAAAATTATATAAATAGAAATAGAAATTTACTTAGTAAAATTAGACAATAATTGGTTAATTACTAGAATTATGTATAAATATTAAATCTTATATAATAAATAAATAATTTAATATTAAAATAGTATATATTGTTATTGGATTTATAGAAAACTAACCTTTGATAAAATTACAAAATATAATAATGCTCTGAAAAAATGAATAATAATTAATATAAAATAATATAAGGAAAATATTATAATTTGTTTAATATTTTGGAAAATATAATATATAATTAATAATAATAATAACATATAATATATAATTATTAATGATAATAATATGATATATAATTAATGATAACAATAATATATAATATATAATTAATGATGATAATAACATATGATATATATATTTGATAATTTGATATATATTTGAAGATGATAATATTGTTTGATATATAATTAATAATGATAGTTATATATAATATACTAGAAATCAGAAACTGTTATGCGTCTGAAGTATTAATTTATATTAAATAAATGTATAACAAAAAAAAGTCTGATTTTTATATAAAACTAATTTGTTAACACAATATTACGTAAAAAAAATTCGTTATATAAAATACAACTAAGTAAAAGACATATATTTATATTACACTTGATCTTAATTTTGATTGGTTAATTCTGTGATAGATAGACGGACATTGTATAGTTATGACTGTAACAGAAGTATTCTTTGCTATGCTTCAGATAATTATTTGATGATGATGATAAAATAATTGAATGGAAGAACTAAAATATAACTATAAAGAAAATGAAATAAGAATAGAAAAAAAAATATTATAGAATAAAATGAAAGAATAAAATATCAGAATAAAGAGAATAATTAATGAATGAAATAACAAAGAATTTAGAATAGAAAGAAAATGAAATATGAAAAATGAAAATGAAAAAATGATTAATAAGGCAAAGGGAATGAAGATTACTAAAAAGAAATAGGAAAGAAAATAATAATATTGACTATAAAAATAATATAGAGGAATAATAATAAGAAAAAATGAAGAAGAAAGAATAATATAAAAAAAGAATAATGAAAAATATGAAAATTGATTCTTAGTCAAATAAAAATTAATTTGTAAAATAAATCCTCTTAATGATAAGTGGCAGAAATGCATTAAGTAAGTACAGCTTTTGTTAAAGCTATTGAACTTAGCAAACGTCATACATTTGTAAAATACAGGTTTTGATGATTACAACATAATCAAATTTCAAGTAAAATTTTCCCATTATATTAATTGTTTTTCTAAATTTAATAATTAAGTCAATTTTTAGAGATTAATATAATTAGTGTAATATTATTTCAGAGCATAGTTTTCGCATGTAAAATTTTGTGATATCTATCATCTTCTCATCTAAAAATAAATCCAAAAAATTGTGTAACATAAATGTTTTTTGAATTTACTCAAAAGTTTGAAAACCATTTTCTGGTTTTCCTATGTAAAAACCCATATAAAATTACTATCTAATCATAAAAAACTGTAACTCCAAATTTTACAAGTTCCTAAACAAGCTGTTATGCGACTTACAGAACATAAGTTCGTGCTTATATAAAAATCAACAACTTCATACTTTGAAATAAATTTATCTAAAGGAGGAAATTTATTTTCAAGAAGACTCTTCTAATATTCATTCAAAATCACAATTCTCTTACGAGAAATTCAAATTCTTTAAGATTTAATAACGATCAATTAGAAACGGTATATTAACATACTGTTACGATTAAATGCAAATTCCGGCCGAAATCTTCATAAATTCTCTTGAAGATCGCTCTTGATAATTGCAGTTAGTCCCTTTGACGATCATTTGCCAGGATGTCACGGCGCCAGTTTGTCAAGATGCCAGTTTGTCAAGGTGCCAGTATGACAAATGGTCAAAATGCCAGGATGGCTTAATTAAAAATCTTTTATATATATGAGCCGGAAATCCTAAATAGCTCAATATCCCATGCTCGCCTTTAATATATTTCTTTGAAAATCATTCCCTTCGCAATCCTCCTTTTACATCTTCGCGATAATTTCGATTTTCGCCCTTTTAATTTTATAATATCGCATTTATAATAGCGTTTATTATTTTTATTTTTAATTTCCGATTTTATTAGTATTCAATTATTCAATTTTTATGTAACAGTTTCGTAATTTGCGCAGTTTAATTAATTAGGATTTAGAATTTGGCATTTACTTAGTTTAATATATTGATATAGTGAAAGTGTAGAGCGCCGACGTTGAGGCAACACTGTTTAATTTGATATTATTAAATAAATACTTATCACAATTACTTCATTTTATTCAATAATTATTCATTAAAATCCTTCTGCTTATATTACAAATTGTTTATAAATACATAAATGAAAGAACTGAATACAACAGTATTGTTAATTCGCAAATAATTTGAGTTTATTTATCATTGATCAAAAAAATGCATTTAAAACAATTTTAAGTCTATTTAAATAGAAATCTTCTTTTTTCTGATCCATGTAATCGGTGAAAGAATTGATCTACAATGTTTTTTTTTGTACCACGCTTTTTTTAAGAAGAGGAGTCAAATTTCTATTGGAAACGGGAGTTTACATATTTTGAAATTTGGTCAGTTAAAGAGATAACGAGGTTTATAAGTTAAATTCTCTGGTTGAGAAAGTTTTATTATATGATCAATTTATCAAACAATAGATACAAGAAATGTAATAAGGCTCATGAAAAGATATCTAAAACTAAAACAAAACGTAAGTATATTTAATTCACTCAATCCTTCTTAAACAGATAATTAGTTATGATTGAAAAGGCAAAAACAGCCTATTCTCTTGATCTGACATTTAGTTAGGAAATGTCAGAGAACCCAGAACTGACAGAAATGACCGAAAATATTATTGCGTTTATTTCTTGACGACCATTATTCTAAGTTGATAACACAATTATATAGGAATTATAATTGCTTATAAAAAAAGTACCAAAAGATGGTGGAACTAGTCTATTTTAAAAGAAATGGATCTCATTAAAGGCTAATAATGACAAAATGATATACAAAATACGGTAAGGTTCAATTTCCTGTGGATGGATTGTAATACATCGATAATAGGTAACACTAAGCATTGCAAAGTAAATGAATAAATGATCTCCAGAGAGAATCAAGGCAAAGCCTAGAGAAAGAATTACCGACGCCATTTTTATCTTGATTTATTACAATTCTATTATTTTTGAAATTATACATCTCGGATCCTCCAATCTTTTGAATTTTTCCACATCACAAGTTTTAGAGGCATAAGCTTCATTTTGAATAATGATGTGAACTTCTAATTCTTCTGCTTTGGCTACTAACGTTGGTGAAATTGATAATGTGACCAACCAAACATTTGCCGAACTGTTTTTCATGTAACTTTTCTTGTTTTTCTATTTGACATATTTTAATACTTCAAAAGGTGAAATGATTTTAGCAACAAATTCACGAGTAAAAAATTAAACGGCTTTTCTATGTATTTCATTTTGCAGATGAAAAATTTTCGCTTCATACATGCCACTGCTTTATTAAGTTTTTTAGCCTTATTTTTTCTGCGTTTGGAAGTTGACTTATTAAACTTGCTTTTTTGTGATATTGATTTGTCCATGTAAATGCAAAGATGAACAATACGCCCAATGTTATATTCACCAATCTTATCTACACCTTTAGTTGGAGAGTACCATGTGAATAACATAGCGGACATGCTTAATTTTATCACATTTTGCCGATTAATTTGCTGATCATTTATCATTTTATCACATATACAAAAACTCTGATTGGAAATCCTACACAATAATATATGTTAAATTTTTACAAGTAGCTGCATTTTAATATAAATTATTATTGGGTAAGTTATGCTAGAAGCAACATTTTGCCAAAATTAATATAATATGATTTATATTTGAAATATTCAAAAAGTTGTCTCAAAGCTAACTTTTATGTTATTTAAAATTTTATTGTAATATTTTTATATTATATTCTATAAAACCTAAACTAGGAAATATAATAGTTGAGATAATTTGCCCTTGCATATACTTTGCCCAAACCTTTGAAGTCTAAAATAATTAATTTATTATGTAAATTACTTAATTAATTATTTCAGCCTTAAGCTAACTTATGTAAAATACATGATCTTGATTTATTGTTTTAGAAATATATTATAAATAATCCAAAATATCTAATTTTAATTTGTAATATTTGCTTTATTATATGCTGTTTCAACTGAAGCTTTAAATTTTGGATCAGCTGATTTTATATAATGTGATATTTCAATTATATATGATCAGTAAATTGACATAAGCATGTCTACTAAGCTCATGTGAATGGTATTTTAACCTTAGAATCAAAAAAAGACTATATGAATGCCACTGCTTGGATTTTGCAGAGATGCTTTGTACCTTAAAGATTCATAAAAATTTCCACTCACTTGTTTAGTAAAATTAAGTAAGCTTATTATCACCAGAAACCTTATAGAGAATAAACTATTTATTATTTACATTTCTTTTCAAAATGAAGAGACCATAATGCACGATTGTTACTGTTTTTTTGTGATAGGCTTGTGGTAATGTGAAATATACATTGATGGAATGTGCAAGTAAGTGATATAAAAATGGTTCAATATTGAAGATGAAATATTTTGGCAACAGATGGTAATAATTTATGTAAATCTTTACAAGTTCGAAATGATAAATAATTAACAGATTTATTTGTACACATTAGAGGTTAGAACCAGCCGAAAATTCTTTAACCGGTTAATAACCGGTTAAAATATTTGTTAACTGGTTAATTAACCGGTTAAAATTAACTTTGGCCAGTACTATAAATTTGGCCAGAGTTAGACAATATTTTGCAATCATACAAATCCTAATTCTGGCCGGAAATTGAATTTCGGCCGGATTTAAATTCATCTATTTTAACCGGTTAAAAAAAATCTTTAACCGGTTCCAACCTCTATACTTGAAGTTAATGCTTCATGATCAATTATATTTGCAGCTACATTTAAAATTCCGCGTAGTAACATTTCAAAATGAACTACAGCTCTCAAGAATTTCTCTCACCCAGATAGCTGAACTAATAAGTTTCTTATTCTTTAATTTGTTAACATTTATTCCAGCTCAGATGTCACTAAATAAAGGAAGTTTGGTTGATAATTCATAGGATTTATATATTTCTTTTCTTTGATGTCATCTTCCTTTGTGAAATGACACCTTTTGCTCCACTTACAACAGAATTATAATCAAACCTCGTCAATTCCATCCAACGTTTCAATAATTGTTACTGAGAATGGTTGGGTACACCTTGACTTGTAGTGTACGATTGAGATTTTCTACTGAACGTTTTCATTTGGTGCGTGCCCTTGTTGCACTGCCTTTCCTCTTCCTGCTTGTTGCGCCTGTTTTGACGTTCTCGTCGATGTATGGTAGCTCTTTTTCCTTGCGTTTGACAGATGAAGACAGTGTTGATCGCAAGGATATCCTGGGAAAGTTCGTGCTCATCGGAGGTCGTACCATTGAAGGGAACCATGAGTTTGTTGTGTGGAGGGAGAATACATGCTGGATGAGGTCGAAGGCAAACCGGCAGAGTTGGTCACGATAGGTAACCACAATTACCAAGACTTTTCCGCGACTTGTCCTTTCCAATAAAGTCTTAAGTCCCAGTCGTTTGATTTTAACACCTGAGCTGATGTCGCTGATCAATTCATAGGTTGGAAATCGGGTGTTGAGGAGTTTTTCCTGCCATTCAAAGTCTTCTTTTTGCCTGATACTAGAGATCCGAGCATAGAGAAACGCTTATTTGTGACGGCGGCGGCGGAGTTGGTGGTGTTATCGGCATTTTGGGAAGTCAACTCTGGAAGAAAGTAGATATATTTTAAAGGCGAGTACCATAAGGAAATGTTATAGCGGTGAGTTTTCCTAGCGACGCAAGGTGTTTGACGATATTCCAAGTTTCTTAGTTGCTTGGTGTGCAGATAAATACATGAGAGGAAAAGTTTTGTTTACGATTTTCGATTTTAATCTGATATGATTATCATTGATAAACATTACTAGCATTTATTACAATTTGTATTACTTGCAAAAATTACCTGCGGTATGATAATAGGAAATTAATTAAATAATTATGAATAATCGGATGCATAAATTATTATATGTTCCTCACTATTTATGTCAAAATCACTTTTTATACTTTGAGAAATGTATGTATAATTAATTATCTTGAATATTTGAAAATCGATTCAACATATCATAAATAATAAACATAATAATATCCTTGTAAATTTAATTCAATTTATAAATACAAATCCTGAAAAATATTCACCGGGAGTGCGCATCTTTTTATCGAACAACGTTGCTCAATTAAAATCAATAGATATTATTTATTTATTTTATTAAGTTATATTTTTATTTGAAATTTTCGTAAACAATTAATTTATTAACGTTAATTTATTTACAAATAATAAACTACGAACTTTTTTTTAAAAAGAAAAAACGTAGCAAATTTTTTTTAATAAAATTTTATTTTTTATTTATAATTCGATGTTAACCGTACAATTCTTCTGAAAGAATTGTTACAAAAACAATATATAAATATGTTAAGAATCCCGACGGCCACAAAAAAAATGATTTCCGAAATCTGACATTTTTGAATTCCCGATAGTTCTGAATCCCGAAAGACTCAAAATCCTGTTGAAGATAAAATCCGAAACCGAAATTTGTTATATCGTAGCCAACAGAATGTTTGGGCATGTAAATTTATTATCCACGTCGTGATTTGGTAACAAGCTTTTAAAACATTTCTTTACGCCAATAAAAAATCCTCAAATATGCGTTCATTTTATTTACTTTATTTTTGTCAAAATTCTTACTTAAACCTTATCTTTAAAGAACTAATTGAGAGCCTCAGATTATCATTATGGATCAGTGAAAGTAATGTTATAAATACGAGACTTAAACGAACTCAATCTGTAAGGAAAAATGAACAATACCACTATTGATGATCTTATTCTATAAGAATTACAAAGAGCTCCAATTCAAGATCTACCCCTCAAACCACCAAAGCCTTACACTGAGGATATGCTTTATACTGAGAAAGTTAAACACACTTATCAAACCCTTTTGTGAGCACGACGAATGAAAAATTATGTCTGGATTTTAATAAACGCTTTCTTCTTAGGTGAATTACTTAATGACAATGATATAATACCTGCACAAAGGACTCTTCAAAGTCAAACTATGACTGCACATTACTATCAATGTTCAATTCATATTTACTTTCTTTTTAAAAATTTAGGAAGCAAACAAATTCTGAATACACTTTCTTTAACATTAACCTGAATTAGGTAACTTAAGACTAAGAAATATTAGGATCTCCTTAACTAAACTTTAGAAATTCTGCTAGAACAGAAATCTTAAGAAGGGAGTAATGTGACCGGGTGTCGATCTTAACGATCATGGATTTACAATTGTGTGGTGAAGTATAAATGTTGATAATATCAAATATATTTAACATGTCTAACATGTTTAATATAGCTCATATGTCTAGTATATCAAATATGTCTAACATAGTTAATATAGTAGATATAGCTAATATAGTTGATATAGTTAACATAGTTAATATATTAGATATGTCAAAATATGTAATAAAATAGATATAAATACAACCTCTTTGTTAATTAGAAAAGACAGAACTGATGGCTATATAAAACCTCTCTCTTGTAAAAAATAGCGCAATGCTACTCTTCACTGCGTGTACCTCTATTTCTTATTTTCATTTCTTGTTTCTTTCATATATTATTATCATATTATTTTCTTTTACTTCAATAAAGTATTTCTTATTTCTTATTTAAAAACTCTTCTCGAATTCACTGTAACCACTCTTAACTTGTGATTGAAGCTGTTCACATCTAATAAACTGAATCAACTCGATAAACTAGTAGCAAGTTAGTTAAGAATCTTATAAACTAATTGGAATTATTACATAACTATAAAAGAGTCAACCCTTTGACACTGCGTCTAACAATTGTAATCTGAAAATATTGCACGTTAATAATAAACATTACTATCTTTTATTCCTATGAATGTTTATAAATTTGAAAATAAGTTTATTCAGCAGATTTACATCAAATTGAAATTTTTATATTTAATTAAATCATCTTATTTTTGAACTTATATAAGAATGCTTTATTTTGATATAATAGAATTTTATCACATTCCATTATCAGTTGTCCAAATTTATTATGCATTATTTATTTAGAAAGATTTTAATGAGTAACTTAATATTTCACTAAAGACTACATATTTTTTTATAACCAATAACGTTTCTTTCTCAATTGCTGAATCTTCAACTTTCGTTACATCCTTTTTAATTTTTGTAAGGTATGAAATACTTATTTGATTATATTATCAGATTTGATATATTTTAAAGATATAATCAACTTTAAAAATTGATTATTATCATTTACATGTTACAATCCTCTTGCGTATACTCTTTGTAAAATGTTAATAAAGATGTCTATCATTATGCATTGTATTTTCTAGAATTTCTTAACAGTGAAACTGGCAAAAATTGATGAACCTGTCAAATATAACATATATACAAATCTGCTAAATCTGCTATATCTGCCAAATAAAACACACATACTATTTATTATATTTCTATTATTTATATTATTATTATCATTTATAACATATTTAACATAATTAGCATATCTATTAGCTCTGTTATTATTGTCAGTAGTATCATAAATACTATAGATTTTCTTTAATTATAATTTTTCTATATAAAGGGTATGAAAATACCTTGGAAAAAGGACAGATTCTAACAAGTTCTTAACATTGTATTTGATATACATTTAATAATAATAATAAACACATTTAACATTTGCTAACATTAAACTTATAATTTATTCTTGTTAACTAAATAAACTCTCTAATAAACAGCATATCAAGTTGATTAGATTTAAGTCATAGCTATTGCCTCTTTGACTTCAAATTATAGTTAACTTATTTGACGGAAAGAGTAATGTTAATAACAGTTCTCTTTTATCAGATGAAGTTCACTTCCTGGTAAGTTATAAATATGAGAGAAATCAAATGATGGCAATAAAATCAGTAAGTAAGTACAAAAAAAATAAATGTCACATTTATGTCATGATGTAAAAGATAACCTTTTAATCTTAATCGGCTATCAGATATGCATTATGCTCAGAACTGAGAAGCTTACAACTAGAGATATTAGTTAGAAGGATGCTATATAGTAAATGCATACCTTGTAATAAATAAATGAATAGGGTAATTTAACATTTTCCAAATATAGCACTTGTGATATTTATACTATAATTACAGGTTAAAAACAAAAAAAGGCAAAGTTAAATTAATACAAATTACATAACAAAGCCATATTTTAATGAATCTAACATACAAGAATCTTTTTTATTATGTCAACTTTCCATTATCATTAAGGATAATAAAGGCTTGCTATATTATTTTCTTTGTTAGGTTTATTAATAAAGATTAAGCATAAAGTATTTATTTCTTTATTTACTAAAATTGTATCTAAGACATATAAATTGTTTATTTTAAAAGAAATGTATTTTCTTTTTTTTATAAGATTATAATATATTCAAAAAAAAGAAAACAAATGAAAATTTAGAAAAAGATCTATTTTATATAATATATTTATAAAGTAAAATTTCGCTGCATCATACAATAGTCTAAAATCAAGGAGTAATCAAGATCATATAGTATTACAATTATACCTATTCACTTAATTAAATCTATAATCAACAATAGGAATAGACAAAAAAAAATTAATAATAAATAAAACCAATTTTATCTTGCAACCTGATTGTGTCATCATGGTAGATCTAAATCTTTTATTTTGTTTGAAAAAAAAATTTAAATAACCTTTATTCTTTTGATATATATTCCTTTTCTACCTTTATCTCAATCTTTTCCTTTACCTTATTCTCCATCTTTTAATATTATTAGTGTTAGTATTAGAGTTAATATTTTATGTTAGTGTTAGTATTAATATAAAATATATGAAAATGACCAGTCTTTAGAGTTACACAAATCATCTAAAAACCAAATTTTTTTTATTATAACATAGATCTTTCCTTAATATATCTAATGCTATATTTCATACAGTATATATAAATGGTAAGATCTATATACTTTAATAATATTATTACTATTACATTCTATTATCGTAAATTATTTTTTTTAAAAAAAAATTTACTATTATATTCTATTATCGTAAATTATTTTTTTAAAAAAAAAATTTTTTTATTATAAATTTTAAACAATGTCTAATAGTAAGAGTATAATAAAGAAACTAAAAAATATTTTTACCAAAAATAAAAAAGGAATAAAAGATATAAACTAAAATGAATTAATTTGACAGTTTGATGATATTCTAAAATTTTTCTTTTTTTTTATGAATTATTATTAGAATCTGTTTTAGATATTAAAAAAGCTTTTTCATTAAAAAGTAATAGTGTTTCATACAGATTCAGATCGATCTGAATCCAATCCAAATCTAACGGATCAGATTTAGATCAGATCTGTCAGATTCAGATCTAATTCGGATTCAGATTCAGATCTGATCTGATCTGTCAGATTCAGATTCAGATTTGTATCTGATCTGTCAAATTCAGATTGGATTCAGATCTGATCTGTCAAATCTGAATTCAACTTTTTTAAAGCCGAAAAGTTTCTTTTCAATGAAAAGAAACGAATTTTTGGAACACTTTTAGAGCTGAAAAGTTCCTTTCATTGAAAAGGAACAAATTTTTAAAACTCTTTTAGAGCTGAAAGTTCCTTTCATTGAAAAGGAATGACTTTTCAGAACTCTTTTAGAGCTGAAAAGGTTCCTTTCAATGAAAAGGGATGAATTTTTAAACTTCTTTTGAGCCAAAAATTTGTTTCCTTTCATTGAAAAGAAATGAATTTTCAGAACTCTTTTAGAACCAAAAAGTTTTTTTCATTAAAAAGAAACGACTTTTTAGAACTCTTTTAGAGCCTAAAGTTCCTTTCATTGAAAAGAAATGACTTTTCAGAACTCTTTTAGAGCTGAAAAGTTCCTTTCATTGAAAAGAGACGAATTTTTGGACTTCATTTGAGCTAAAAATTTGTTTACTTACATTGAAAAGAAACGAATTTTTGGAACTCTTTTAGAGCTAAAAATCCTTTCATGAAGAGGAATGAATTTTCAGAACTCTTTTAGAGCTGAAAAGTCCTTTCATTGAAAAGGAACAACTTTTCAGAACTCTTTTAAAGCTAAAAAGTCCTTTTATTAAAAAGGAACAAATTTTCAGAACTCTTTTAGAGCCGAAAAGGTTCCTTTCAATGAAAAATAATGAATTTTCAGAACTCTTTTAGAGCTGAAAAAGTTCCTTTTATTGAAAAGAAATGACTTTTTAGAACTCTTTTAAAGCCGAAAAGATTCCTTTCATTGAAAAGAAATGACTTTTTGGAACTCTTTTAGAGCTGAAAAGGTTTCTTTCAATGAAAAGAAATGACTTTTTGAAACTCTTTTAGAGCCAAAAAGGTTTCTTTCAATGAAAAGAAATGACTTTTTGGAACTCTTTTAGAGCCAATGCCAACTATGTTCTTTCAGGTATTGACCAAGGTAAAATTATTTTCCCAATATTATGGTGTATATATTACAACCCACTATTATGCAAAATTCAAAAGTTCTCTTTAGGATACACTCAAAGCATCAACTGGAGAAAAGACCTTATAAAAAACTCTACAACTAGTTTCTCAAATCATGTCCCTGCGCTCGCTTATATAGACAATATTCTCTAGATGGCAGATTCTAAAATGGATCTCTAAAATATAATGACTATTGCAGATTCCTTCTGTACTCTCAACAGTATCCAAGTAAATTGGGACAAATCAGTTTTGCTAATAAATATCAAAGACACCAGTTCTGTTAACTTTGTGTTTAATAGAAAAGACATTTGGTTTTCATCACTCTCGCACAAAGACTTCACTTGTTATCTCAGTGTATGGATATCACTATTTGATAACACCTCATTTATCAAAAATCAAGTTTTAACAGAATTCAAAAAAGTTAAAATGTGTTGAACAAAAAATGATTTACAGCCAAACAAATTATTGCAATTTTTAATTCTGTAATCATCTCTCAGATCATTTACAAAACTAAACTGACCTTTTTACCAGCAAACTTTTGCAACATAATGATGGCTTCATTTCGATCCTTTTTTAATACTCTGTCTTACAAAATCTCTGCCTACTCCTATTATTCACTCAACGATTGAATACAACTTGACTCACTTTTATGACAAACAAATGTTAGCTAAATCTTCTAACTTTCTTAAAATAATAAATAATATCGCTTTGCTAGGCAATACTGCTAAATTGAGAATTATGCAACTTCAACTTATAAAATGGCTGTACCTTTCACCTATCACCAGTTGGTCTTATGATAATCTATCAATCTTTAAGGATTGGTGGTCCTCATTTTTATCTGTTGCTAAACTAGATGGTTTCACTTTCGGAAAATATTTGAATGAACATTTTGATCTCACTCAAATCATAAAGGATTCTACATCCATTTCAGCAATTTTACCTACAAATACTTACAGAAAATCCATTAAGAATATTCTTATATTATCAATTATGTTTATAGATCAACTGACATCTATGAATAGATGTCATCTTTTCACGTCCTATGATATCAATTGGCTCTTTAATACTAACATATCATGTGCATTTTGGTTTCTGACTCTTGAATTTCAACTCCTTTCCAATGGCTCATATAGGAATATAATACCCTTTTGTCAACCTTACCCTTCGATATGTGATCTACCTTTGAGTATTATCCAACTAAAAAAGATGACAATAATAACCTCACCTTTGTAATCATTTAGTCCAACCAATTTATGACTTATATAGTTGGAAAAGTCAAAGCTATTTTCAATGATACGATTTATACTTAACATTATATACCCACACATAATTCAAATTTTAGAGCTGATATCAACCAATGTAACAGATGTAATCTTTTTGATCCAACAGCAATTGTTCACTACCGTCTATAAAAATGTTCACAATTTTTGTGCAATGAAATTTCCACTCCAATTTTGTACAGAAATCAAAATTCAATATAACAAATATATAAGATGTAGATGCAACCTTTCTGATCTTATGTTAAGAGAGTTCACGCTCTCTAAATTGATCAACCCTTATTAATATCCAACCAAACCTTTACCTGATTTAAATGTCTTGCCATTTGATAGTTTTTCTATTAACTTACTTAATAATATTAAATCTAACTTTACCTCTGTCTCTTCTTTCCAATTTTATATATATGGTTCTTTAACCTTTCTAGGTACCTTAAATATTCGTTTGGATGTCACGTGGTTATAAACTAATTCAAACTAGCTCTCACTATCATTCAATACCACTCTTTCATCACAAAGTCTCTCCTTCACTCTCACAGAAATCGTCGCTATTTTAGCTGCAATCTATACTTCACTTTTCAACTCTGATGTTAAAATTTGCACTGATTCACAAGTTACTATCTCTTTTTTTCAAAAACTGTCATTTCTCTTCTGTAACTCATTATCCATTAACCTCGCTTTCAAAATTTCATATTTTCACATTTGGTCTATGTTATTCAATCTTATCACTCAAAACAATATTTCTGTTTCATTTACTAAAGTAAAAGTCCACAATTATGACCTCTTCAACAACATGGTAGATAAATTAGCAAACCAACTTCCTACTTAACAGTTCTTTATTAACAAAGACCATTTAGATCCAGGCTACTATCTTTGCTACCATTCAATCCTGATTATAGCTTCTTATTGTCTCTTCATAAAGAATAAAAAACAAGCTGTCTGGGCTGAATCCTTACTTTTTTTATCACACCTAAATCCATATTATGACAAGTCTATTAATTGGCCTCTTCTTTTCAAAATACTCAATGATGAAGAATTCTTTAGAAAAACATCTTTTATAGAATGTTTTAAAATGAAATTTAAAATCAAAATATTACTTTAAATGCTTTCTACTTTGGAATAGTACACGCTCACGTTTCTGATATATATACCTCAGCAATATACTTCTGCTGTCATTTTACTATTGAAGATTTTGTACACCTTTGGTTATGTCTAAAGAACAGTCCACCCTTATAAGACATTGTTGCCAAACACAAAATATCATTTATCACTCACCTTTAGGAATTGAATACTCTAGTGGATGATTCACTAATACATGATATATGGTTAAATATTATTTGAACTTCAGTACCCAATACAACTAGCTTTTGGATCATTAACTTACTCAAAGAAATTATACCCTTGTCATGTCTAATAAAGTTATTGCGTGTGTATCTATATCAGCTCTATTACATGGTTTACTATCATCTCTTTACTATGACTTTTCTACATTCTGTTATGAAATGTAAAACAATAAAAACGCTACTCTTAATAAATGGAAAATTGCTAATAACATTAAAGAAGTCTACACTGTCCCTTAGATTTCCTCTGATTTTCTACACTTCTCTTCTTTACCCTTTACCTCAAATCCTACCTCCTTTATAGCAGCTATCGCTTATGGCTCTCACTGGTCAAATTTTTAGAATAGCAGTAACCACGCCTTCTCTTCCAGATGTTTGATAACTGTACAATAGTTTAGTCTTATTAAATTCTCTTTTCTTTTCTTTTCTATTTATAGTTTAGTTCAGTAAAATGCAAGGTTAGTATTGATAAAGTAGTTTAGTTTATAAATTAATTTATAGATATTTTTGTATTTTCAGTTTTATTATATATACCTAGTATTTTATAAATTTAATAAAGATTATGCAAAACTGCCACACTTCAAAAATAAAAAAAAAATTATATTAAGTTATTCTAAAGGATTAGCGATCCTAGCTTAATCCGTAAGATATGAGTTCCTATTAATTAATATTAATTATACCTAAATACTAGGTTTAAAGAATATATAAATACAAATGAAACCAGAGATTGACAGAAACTTGGTCTTTACTGATAGGTTTATAATGGATACCATCTTACATCTTCAAATTAAGAAGGCCTTTACACAAGTAAGAAAGTGATTAACCAGTAATTAGTAGATTTAAGTTTACTGCAAGGATGCATAATACCTAAAGTAATAATAGACTATATTGCACGCTACAATACTTTCAAATTAAATTATTATTAGGATTAGAGGCTGAGTTTGATTCTCAGGTGAATTTAATACTATAGGTACAAAACCACCATCTATATAAAAGATCTGATCTCACAGTCTCAGTAGTTATCAATAGGGTAAAACCCTATAAGTTAGATTGGTAAAAATAGGATCTGACAAGCTCTATAGTTGAAATGAGCCCTCTATCTAAAGGTGATAGTACCTAATAAGGTCTAATGAGCCTTATAATATAGAAATATATTGTTGCAAAGTGATCTATACTAGATAATAACTATACGAAAATATGTTTCTATGCAGATTACTATATCTTTAATGAGATTAGAGACTTAAAGAGGTTATTTAATATGGGATAACACTTGTTCAAATTAGGATATACCTTTCACTAACTCTCTAGCTACCACACATTAATAGTGAAAAAAAAATAATTATATCAAGTTATTCTTGAGATCAGTAATCTTAACTTAATCTATAAGAAATGAGTTCCTATTGTAGGTTATATTGTAATAGTCACAGGTGAAGATCTCAGTTGAGACATAAAATTAGATAATTTTCATAAGAATTTTATATATAACTAAATATGTGAGCATTTAGACTAATAAAAATTAGATATTAGTCAATCAATCTGTCAATTGATATTAATTATGCTTAAATATTAGATTTGAAAATAATGAATATGTAAATGAAGCTAAAAATTGACAGAAACTTTACCTTTACTAATAGTCTGTAATGGATACTATCTCACGTCTTCAAACTTAAGAACTTTTATACAAGTAAAAAAGTAATTAATCAATAATTAGTAGTTTAGATACTATCTTTATATAGTAGGCTTTTTTTGTGATTAGCTAATTATACACTAATATAATTGACAAATAACAAATTATGCGACTATTTATTCTAATAAAAATTTTAATTTTTTAAGTCTGAAATTATTAATATTTATATAAAAATATTATATAAAAAGAATCAAATTATCTTTAAAAAGTGAAAAATATATTAAAGTATTTTTATTAAATTATATTAATGTAAAATACATTTAGATATTTATTTAAATTAAAATTCATTATTAGTTATTTGGTTTAAAAATTTAAATCAAATTATACAATAAAGTTAAAACATGAAAGAATAGTTGTACATTATCTATTATTTATTAGAAATAAACTAATTTTTTTTTGTATTTGTGTAAATAAATAAAAATAAGTCTTAAAAATATATACTAAAATATTATTTCAAATCTCAATCTCTTTTTCTCTCTTTTTCTATTTATATAAAATAACATATTGCAAAGAAACCCTTTTTAGCTAAGTTCTGAATTACCTTACTTTTTATCAAATTATTTTAACAGTTTATAAAACAGAAAGTATACTTTAAAAATATTTTTATCGTAACCTTGCAAATTTATTCCTATGACTGTAAATCTATTTAAAGATAGATGATCATCTTTTTATATGAATTTAATATATAACGATTATTTTAAAAATACACTATTCAGGCTTAAGTCTACTATATTTACTATCTTCAGGTAACTATAGTGATAGACTGCATTATACTACTGCAATACCATTTAATCAAACTGTTATTAAAAGTAGAGATTGGGTTTGATACACAAATAAATTTAATATTATAAGTATAATACTACTATCTATGTAAAGGATCTAATCCTATGATCTCAGAAGTTATTAATAGGGTAAACTCTATAATTGAGATTAATAAAGTAGAATGTAACAAGCTTTTATAATTAAAGTGAACCCTCTATTTAAAGGTAATGGTACTCAATAAGGTATAGTGAGCTTTGTGACAAAAAAATAAACTATTAAAAGATAGTCTATACTAAATGGTAACCATATGGAAATGTATTTTAAGGTAAGTTATTATATCCCTTAAGAAATTGATAATTTATAAACATAAAATTAAACTTATCTTATTAAAGATATGCTTTTTGCTTAGGGAAGGGCCAGAAATCAGCTGATTTAAAAAGTGGGTAGGGGTTAGTTTTATATATCAGGTATTATGATCACGTGATATATTTAATATGAAATAATTGGTTAGCTTTTTATCTTACTTATCATATTATATAATTATTATGGAGTCTAATTTATTAGTAATATTGTATTCTGCCACTTAATTCTAAAATCTTTTTAAGATCTTTAAATGATAAAATGGATATTAAAGTTTTTATTTAAATATTATATTATTATACATTTAAACTTTTATATAGTTGATCGATATGTTTCATCTAAATGGTAAAAATTGATTAATTAGTATATAATTAACAAATTTAATGACATCATCGTGATCATCATAAAATTACATATAAGCCAATTTCTCAAGTAAAAATCAATCTACATCTGATTGAACTTCATGAGAAATCTATCCAACCTCTCATCACAAATTTCTTCCTGGATTTATATTTTTAGCAATATTAAAATTTAGGTTTAACAGAACAAATACACAATCTATTTCTGTCTTGTTAGCTTGTTTCTGGGTTCTCTTCTTTTGTAATATCCAGACTGCACATTTGCTTATATTCATTTATAAACTTGAGGGTTAAAAGTATTTTTTGCATATGTTTCAACACAAATGTTAGTAAATTTCTCGTGAAATTGAAGGGCAACTACTATTGGAATTTTGAGTTTATCATAATATTGAAGAGTATGAATTGGGTTGATAAAATGACTGTCTTTTCCTTTCATAGTTAAATGTAGACATCTATTATTTTCATTCTAAAAATGACTGCATCCAGAGCTTTATATTCATTATAACATTCACGATTTTTGCATTTTCTTATATCTAATGAATAGCGTCAAATCTGCACATGATTCTCAATTCACCCCATAATATTAAAGGCTCAAGTTCATTGAATGGATACCTATCTTGGTCAACATTTTTTACTTTCACAGGCTTTTTATGAATATCTTCCCTTTGCTATATATCACATAATTTTTTTCCTAAGTATTCAAAATTCTGTCTTGCTAATTCTTCATCTATTACATTTCCTTAACTATCTAAGTGTGATCCAAACTTCTTCATAGGTAGAGTGATGCCAGCAAGCTTTGCAGATAAAAAAACTATACCGCGCTCTACCAGATTATATGCACTTTAGCCTGGAATATAAATATGAATAGTCAAATAATCCAGGTTGAGAGCACGAAAAAAATGTGTATATTGAATAATATTCTTTATATACTTTAAATTTTCATCAAGTCTGCTATTAACAAGAAGGATCCAAATAGGTCTACTATTCCTTCTTTTTTTTAGAGTAGTGAAAAACTCTTTACTAGAAACAATGCTTTCTAAGTCTACAATATGAGTTTATTGAAGATATTCCAATAAAGTATTCTGATCTAACAAATATAAAAAGTTGATCAATTTGCAAAGTATTACTTAAATCAGCTAGATTAATAATCAAATAAATAGAAGGTATGAGTTTCATTTTTGAATTAACTGAAAAATCGTAATTTTCAATAGTAACTAGTTTATTAATAGTTTGAATGATTTTTAATGTGTAATTAACTGTGAGAATACCTAATCTGACCTTTGCTTTGTCATTCTAGGAGATAATAATTGCTTTATCAGCAAAAATTTTAGTAAATACTCTTATGACTTTAACAAAAACTAGGCAATAGTATTCATCTACATGATATTTTATTTCTGTTCATACTATAGAAGTAAAACCAATTTTTATTAGATGATAATGATAATGCATAACAAAAGTACTTGGATGATGAGGTTGAAGATAAGTTGACAAACATTAGTAAGAAAGTATATATTATATTTTCTTTGAGTGATTCACGTAAGTGCTTCACTGTACAAACTTTAATAATTTCTTTTTTTCTTTTAGTATAAGCAGCTTTGAACTCGATACAATCATGGATTTATCTCATAAATCTGGATTCTTCATTACTACAGGTGGTCTTTCTGGGATATCATATTTTTTTACAATTCTTTCTTCTAGTAATTTTTTTTTTTTGTTGCAAGTTTTGTTTGTGCTTCAGCATAACACTTTAATTTTCTTAATTGCGTACTTTATTCTGATACAATTTTTTGCTATTCAGTAATTTGTAATGTTAATAAATCTTTTAATGAACTATTCTTGGTAATTTCTAATGATTGTTAATAATCAGATATATTCTTTGTAGCTAAATTGATCTGCTCAGCTGCATTATATTACAAAATAGCATTTTTGGTATAGTTGTAATATTGATTAATTCTTGCATTATAGTGAATGTAGTAGATTGTAGCAGGTGTGGCTGGAATTATTGAAACTAGAAGCTATATCACGTGATGAAAAAAGTCTTTGATATGAGCAAAGAGTAGAAGAAACAGTTTCATAATATTCATAAATCATATCTTTAATAAGGCAGTATTGTGCTTTTTATTTTCTTTTCAAATATTTATACATTTTTGCGTTAAATTTTCACAGTTTAGTTTTAAGTTACATAGTGTGGCTTATTTGTAATATGCATATGCATTACAAAATTCTTGATATATATCCTGAGGTGGTTTATAAAAAAAATCTTTGCTAAAGTTTGATGTCTTCAAAAAGCTTTGCATATTGATTTTTTTTAAAGAATATAAAAATGCAAAAATGCGAAAATGCGATTTTTATAATAGATTTTAATGGATTTGCAAAATTATTATTACATTAGACTAATAACAAACATCATTTTGATTTGTTAGAAGTTTTTTTAGCAAAAGAAATTTATGAATCAAAGATATGTTCATTTATTATTTTATTTATTATTCATTTTTATTTATTTAACTATTATTTATTTATCTAACTATTATTTATTTATTTAATTATTATTTTAATTTATTCAATAATAGAAATTATTATAATAAATTACCGTTACTACCAAGTTCTTACTAAAAAAAATACATCTTTAGAGTTTTTTTTTACTATTATTTTAGAAGTTCTTTATTTTGAAAAAGTTTGTAAATAGCTTTAATAAAATTTATAAATTGGACAAATTAACATATAATATATATATAATAATATAAATAATATATATATAATTTTTAGCCAATCAAATTGATTATCAAAGGGTTAGTAGAGGATTAGCTTTATAAGTGAAAAAAATCAGCTAATTTATTGCGCGCCCTTACCTCTAACCATCACACATTAATTTTAAGAAAGACTGTCTCCTATTACACAAATTTCCTAATTTGTTAATCAATCAAAATTGTGAATTATATCATGTGATGCCTAATAAAAAATACTATTATAACTGATGTGAGTTACGTAAATCAGTAAAATTATATTACAAACGTATATATCATTAAAAAAAATTTAATAATCAATTTGTCATAGTTAATCTATTAGATATATTAGATAAATTTATTATCTTTATTATCTTTATCATATTTATAGTTTATATTCTATTTGTTATATTTTATTATTAGTAATTTATTCTATATAAAGTTCTATAAAAGTATCTTATCAATTCATTTGCTATTATCTATTGTTATATCTTCATATAAGATTGTGATTTAGAATTGTATTTAATTCGATGTATTAAATTAAAAATAAATTGTTTTTGTTTATAGTATAAACGTGGTGATTCCTGTCAATGCAATCAAGATTGCTTTGAGTGATTGCGTAATGATTTCCTTTAACCTTCGCAATTGACCTTATTATTTCTTACTTAGTTTCTTGAAAATAAACACATAAAAATAACAACGTCATTCTAAGCAAACTGATAGCGCATCATAAATAATTTTTTTTGATTATAATAGTTGTTCTATATTTATTTAATATGTTTAATATTTCACAAAATCAGTTATTTATATAACATGTGTTTTTCTTGGGAAGGCAATTATTTTATGGTTAATTAAACATGGCTGTTAGATGTTTTCTTAAATACTTCATAACAAACTCTTTGTTTTTATTAATAGAAAATTTCATAAAACAAATGCCTAAGGAAAGATGTTCATAATTATAAAAATATTTTACTAACTTGAATGGTTATAAAGTTATGGATGTTCATTTTTGACGCATTTAATTTCATAAGACTAGGTTTAATAGTTGTGGAATTATGAATTTTATTTGGATTGAAATTTGCTTAAGAAAAATTTGAGATGCAAGTGCAGTATCTTTTATAAATTGTTTGAGCTTTTATTTTCTGAAATTATATATTATTTTGTTTTTTATAAATTAATATCTTTTTGTTGATATAATTCTTTCTTTTAAATAATGAAATTGAAGAATAGGTCTATTTAAACTAAAGCATGCGAAAAAAAATAATTTTTGTCCGTGAATAATACTTTGAATCAAAATTATATAATAACAAGTTAACGGAGCTTTATGGATAATCAATTGATGGATTAAATTTTTTGATAAATTTATTTATTATATATAAAATATATTAAAACGGATAAAATTTGAGAAAGAGATGGAGTTGGTGGTAAAATCTAAAATAAAGTCTATAAATTTCTACGAGTTCTTTAAATTCTAAATCTTAAATTCGACTAAACAAATGAATATGATTGTGAAATTATTCCTGGTGTCATGAATTATAATATATTTTTTTTTATCAATAAAATTTTTACATCATGAACCAATAAGTCAAATTGATCGGATCGTTATTATTATCTAAGACAAAAGTAAATAATTTTAGTGATAAATTATATCAAGGTGTTAAAAGTTGGAATGATAAAATTTTGAGCGTTGATTACTTAAAGAGTGTTGATTACTTAAAGAGCATTGATTTCTTTAAAATATTCAGGACAGATATACGTTAAGGAATCGAGTAAATTTGGTAAGCTAGTTATTCGAGTTTCATGGCACCAGAGTAATTTTAAGGAGTTCGGTAAAGTTGGTAAGCTTGTTATTTGAGTTTCAGCGCAATTGAGTTCCATCAAGGAGTTAGGTAAATTTGGTAAGATGGTTATCCGAGTTTTAGAGCACGAGAGTTTCGTTAATGAGTTGGGTAAAGTTGGT
>CAJVPP010000895.1:0-24898 GCA_910592005.1 Funneliformis mosseae | reverse complement strand
ATTTAGTACCAAATGTGTAGCATATCGTACATTAATAAATAAATTAATAAATTTTTTTAATAAACTTTAAAATTTTATATTTTACATTGAGCCAAAAAGTGTTTAGAGACTTTTGACGGGAGTCTGTATATTCGTATCCAAAGCATCAACTCTATATTTCTATAGCTCGACATGATACAGAAATGAAAACTATCAAAAAGACTCCAGAACAATTAATCAATTTCTTCAAACTATCACGAGAGGCAATAATGTGTCGCTATTACTTATATAAAACTGATACTGATCTAGAATATGTTAACTCATCTAATTATATGCCAGCATCTGAAAGGATTTCTAAAGAGTATATAAGAAAATTTTAAGGTAGGTCTTATGTTTTACATAGTGATATTATATACTCTGAATCTGAATTTCAGAAACTGAAGTCTGCATATTATGAAGTATATGCAGAGCTTGACGAAGCAAAGCTAGGTAAGTAAACAATTTTATTTACTATGATATTCTCAATTGTTTTTTTTTAGACAAACTCTTTAACGGCGATCAATATCATGTGAAACTTAAATTAATCATATAATTCTTTAGAATTGATTCCTCTTAATAGGAAAGTTAAATTAATGGTAGAAGTTTTGTATATAAGGTAACGCGTGTATAATGAAAGACTCATTCTCGATCCAGAAGAATTCATGAGAATGATTGAGGAAGCTGAGCCATCATTAAAAGGATTTTTTGGTCAATTAGTAGCTAAAATTAACCTGCAAGCCAAGAATCATATGACTAATGAGAAGAATAAGAAACGTTTAGTTTTATTTTGTTATTTCTTAGCAGGACTTAATAATAAATTTATTAATGGAATTAAGGTAGAAGTTGGGCTTTTATTAGATGCATCTGGAACATCTTCATCAGTGATTGAAATCAGGCTTGACAATAAGATGTGAAACTATTGCAAGACAGAAAGCTCAATACGTAGAAGCTCATACGATAACAGTGGGAAGGTTTTTATCAGAAAATGTAGGTATATGAATATTTTTAAGTTTTTTTTTTATTGGTTATTAATTGACTATGCATAACATAATCTTTTAACAGATTGAAAGCTTAGTTATTCTCAACGTGAATGATTTTCATAATATTCACGAATATTATTGTAGTGACACAACAACTACACATGAAGTTTCCCATTTTATTACAATACTCTTAAAAGCCTTGTCAGAAATACCATCTATTCTATTTAATAATCCTAATCAAGGAAAAAGTATTCATAATGAAAAGAATATTGACTCAGACATTATTATAGAGAACGCACATTTATCTTTTTTTCTTATTTATGGCTTAGTTATGCAGGACGCAAGTAAAAATTTGCCAAATTGGTATCTATGCTAGAAATACATGATGAACGAGTTGAAAGTCTCTTAATTCATAGTTATAATGATAAGATTGAATAACGTCAGATTGATCAAAGTATAGAAAATACGAAACTTGTTAATTTAAAAGAAGAATTCCTTCATTCAACTGATAATTATGTAAATGCTCTTAGGTTTTTAATAAATATACCTAAAGTAGAAACTTATATGGAGACACAAGTATTAGTGATACCTATGGATTACCCTGAATAACTTCACGTACGATGTGCTATCACCAATCAAATCAATTTTGGAGATTCTTCTAGAATACCAGATCAAATTCTGCATATAATCTTGATTATTAGACCTTTATATATATCTTTAAATAGTCGTAAAACTGTATTTTTTTTAAATTATCAATTTTTTGATTTACTTTTTTATAGGGTATTTGGACAGAATAAGGTATTAGCGAAAAAGCCAAAACCTTATAAATTAATTTGATATTAGAATTAGCATCTCAAGGCTAATCTCAAATTTGCTTAATAATATTGTGAAAATTTGAACAGTCTAAGGATCCGGAAGTCAGATATCTTATTAATTTACTTGACAATATTCTTCTATTGGTTTAGATTTTTATCCTATTATATTCTATAGTGGAAATTAGCAAGCATATATAGAAGCAATGTTTTGCGTGTAGACTGTTTTTTATCAATATCAACGCAGACATTATAATAAATTACCATTGATGTTTTTAAGTGATGTTTTTTATTGGACTAATATTAATCATCCTATTTCACAATCTCTTACAGATTCTCTTCACGTTTTTAACGATTATTTTGTAAAAAACTTTCATAGCTCACTTTGACAGCAAATACAGAAATCAAATACAGCAGAGCAGATTATTCAAGAAATACGAATAATTGATCAGATGTATGACAGAAATTCTTTTACGAATATGTTTACTGAGAATTATAATATCAGATATTCAGTAAAACAACTAGAATATCTTGAAAAGCGTACTGCACTTTTCCTTTTAAATTTCTTCACAGATGTATATCAGAATCTTGGTAAATCGAAAGTTATTTCCAATTTACATTCAAAACCCAAAACTTATGAACTTTCGACACTTAAAGTTCAAGTTGATGTAAAAATATTGTCAATGGCTTAGAATATAGCACATCTTCTACAAAAAGATAAATATTGTGATTTAGAAGACGCATAGATTCTTGTAAGGTAGATTGTATTCTGATTTGTGATTATGCTTATCATTTCAAATGTTTTTTATTTAAATTAGAAAGCCGATGTCGATATTGTATTGATTATCTCATAAGTAAAATTGAAACAAATTGTAAGGCTTTTTAGAAAACTTTGAACTCATTGAGTATAAAAGTAAAATGAGAGTATAGATGAAATGGATATTGCTGAAACTGATGATACTAACATTAATGATGAAGATTTTTTGTTAGATAGAAATATAGATCATGATAATATAGATATACTTTTTGAAAAGGCTATAAATACTTTAACAAGTGTGAAATTTTAAGAAGGATCAAATATAAAATGTATAATTGTTATTTAATATTTTATAAATTAATAATAAAAATCGATTTATCAATTCATTAAAATTTTTTTTTAATAAATATCTTTTTATTCATTCTTCACATTCTTTAATTAATTATTTTTGATTCAATCATTAAGAAATCATGTGATTTTATTAACCAATAGAATTTCAGCAATAATAAAAAATGATCTGCAAAAATTAGCCAATCACAATAAAAGCCCGCTATATTGCTAAAAGCCCTTTTACTTGCTTCAGATATTGCTTAAATAACTAAATATTTATGTTCTTATTGAACTAAATTGGAAATTACCCCTTATTAATATCACACCATTTTAAAGGATCTTAATCATTTTGAGCTTATACTATTACTAAATATCTTTTAATCTCATCATCTTCAATTTAAGAATCATTAATTTTATCGTCAGAAAATAAAATCTCTTATAAACTTGTACTTTTGATTTTTTTTTTTTAGTTTTAAACTATGTGATTCATATTAAAAATCAATATTATTTTTTGCTAATTTGTATACTTCATAAAGGCTAATTTTTGCTAATTCTTTTTACAAATTTCAATTTTATTACACAGATCTAATAAAGCTGCAATTAAAACTTTCTTTTTAATCACTTTATAATAATGTTCAAGTGCTTTATAAAGATTTGCTTTAATTTTATTTAAAAGACTAAAGGTATTAATAGAAGTATTTATTTAAATTTTTCATTTAGCTTCAGGTTCATCATCTTCGTTAACTTCTTCAAATTAATATTCTTCAAATGCATTATCATTTGTTTCTAAATTTACATTACTATTATAAAATTCTTTGGTTAGACAAAAGAGTTTTTTGAGTTTAATAATATTTGGATATATATAACTTATTGTTACATATTTTATACCCTCTAATTTTTCTGTTAATTCTGCAAAAAGTCTTAAGATTTCAAGTAAATTTCTTATAGTATCCCACTTATCACTAATAAGATTAATTTTTTTAACCTTTTTGCATTTTCTTTAGCATCACGATCTTTACTTGCATTTAATGAAGAAATAACAATTTCAATATAAGGTTTTAGAATTATTAATCTTTCCCATACTATAAATGTGCTTGATTAATGTATTTTAACATCTGTAATTGCTCTATAAAAAACCATTTGAAATAATAAGCATGATCATAAATCAGAACACAACTTACCTCACAAGAATCTATACAGCCTTCTAAATCACAATATCTATCTTTTTGTAAAAGACGTGCTGTATTTTAAGCCATTGACAATATTTTTATATCAACTTGAACTTTAAGTATCGAAAGTTCATAAGTTTTGGGTTTTAAATGTAAATTGGAAATAACTTTTGATTTACCAAGATTCTGATATATATCTGTAAAGAAATTTAAAAGAAAAAGTGCAGTATGCTTTTCAAGATATTCTAGCTGTTTTACTGAATATCTGATATTATGATTCTCAGCAAACATATTCATAAAAGAATTTCTGCCACGCATCTGATCAATTATTTGTACTTCTTGAATAATCTGCTCTACCGTATTTGATTTTTATATTTACCGTCGAAGTGAGCTATAAAAGTTTTCTACAAAATAATCATCAAAAATGTGAAGAGAATCTATAAGAGATTGTGAAATAGAATGATTAATATTAGTTCAATAAAAAACATCACTTAAAAACATCAATGGCAATTTGTTATAATGTTTGCATTGATATTGATAAAAAACAATCTACATACGAAATATTACTTCTATATATGCTTGCCAATTTTCACTATAAAATATAATAGGATAAAAATCTAAAACCAATGGAAGAATATTATCAAGTAAATTAATAAGATATCTGGCTTCCAGATCCTTAGACTGTTCAAATTTTCGCAATATTATCAAGCAAACTCAAGACCAACCTTGAGATACTAATTCTAATATCAAATTGATTTTATAAGGTTTTGGCTTTTTCGCTAACACCTTATTCTGTTCAAATACCCTATGAAAAAGTAAATCAAAAAATTGATAATTTAAAAGGAATACAGTTTCATGACTATTTAAGGATACATGTAAAGGTCTAATCATCGGGATTATATGCAGAATTTGATCTGGTATTTCAGAAGAATCTCCAAAATTGATTTGATTAGTGATAGCACGTCATATGTGAAGTTGTCTAGGGTAATTCATAGGTGTCACTTATACTTGTGTCTCTATATAAGTTTTTACTTCAGGTATATTTATCAAAAACTTAAGAGCATTTACATAATTATCGGTTGAATGAAAAGATCCTTCTTTTAAATCAACAAGTTTCGTGTTTTTCATACTTCGATCAGTCTGACATTGTTCAATCTTATCATCATAACTATGAATTAAGAGACGTTTGACTCGTTCATCATGTGTTTCTGGCATAGATACTAATTCAACAAATATTTACTTATGTCCTGCATAACTAAGCCATAAATAAGAAAAAAAGATAAATATGTGTTCTCTATAATAATGTCTGAGTCAATACCCTTTTCATTATGAATACTTTTTCCTTGATTAGGATTATTAAATAGAATAGATAGCATTTCTGGCAAGGCTTTTAAGAGTATTGTAATAAAATGGAAAACTTCATGTGTAGTTATTGTATTACTACGATGATATTCATGAATATTGTAAAAATCATTCACATTGAGAACAACTAAGCTTTCGATCTATTAAAAGATTATGTTATACATAGTCAATTAATAACCAATAAAAAAAAATAACTTAGAAATATTTATATACCTACATTTTCTGATAAAAACCTTTCCATTGTTATCGTATAAGCTTCTACGTGTTGAGCTTTCTGTCTTGTAATAGTTTCACGTCTTATTGTCAAGTCTGCACTAGCTAAGGTTTCAATCATTGATGAAGATATTCCAGATGCATCTAATAAAAGCCTAACTTCTGCCTTGATCCTATTAATAAATTTATTATTAAGTTCTACTAAGAAATAATAAAATGAAACCAAATGTTTCTTATTCTTCTCGTTAGTCATATGATTCTTAGCTTGCAGGTTAGTTCTAGCTACCAATTGACTAAAAAATCTTTTTAATGATGGCCCAGTTTCCTCAAGCATTCTCATGAATTCTTCTGGATTGAGAATGGGTCTTTTATTATATACGCATTGCCTTGTATACAAAACTCTCACCATTAATTTAACTTTTCTACTGAAAGGAATTAATTTTAAAAAATTATATGATTAATTTAAGTTTCACATGATGTTGATCGCTGTTGAAGAGTTTGTCTAAAAAAAACAATCGAGAACATCATAGCAAATAAAATTGTTTACTTACCTAGCTTTGCTTCGTCAAGCTCTGCATATACTTCATGATATGCAGACTTCAGTTTCTGAAATTTAGATTCAGAGTATATAATATCACCACGTAAAACATAAGACCTACCTTGAAATTTTCTTACATACTCTTTAGAAATCCTTTCGGATGCTAGTATATAATCAGACGAGTTAACATATTCTGGATCAGTGTTAGTTTTATATAAGCAATGGTGACACATCATTATTCCTCGTGATAGTTTGAAGAAATTGATTAATCGTTCTGGAGCCTTCTTGATAGTTTTCATTTTCGTACTATGTTGAGCTGTAGAAATATAGAGTTGATGCTTTAGATGCGAACATATATTGTTGGTTTTGGATTTTTTTGCATTAACTATCAATTTATTGTAATGTTTTTGACACAAAGCCTTGCCAACCAAGTTCAGGTGTTGACTTGAATTTGGTATCATTACTTTTTCAGATACAATAGATGCGCTGTGCTGTTTATAATCACATATAACATCCTTTTGATCTTCTAAATCACAATGTTGAGCCTTTCTTTTTTCCTTTTTTTCAATGGAGGAAGTTGGACAGACTTCTTGTGTAGACATTTTGCTTTATATTCTTTTTTCTGATGATAAAAAATACTGAAATAAAATAAACGTTATTAGCCAGTTTCTGAATTATCTCGCTATTTACTGAATTACTTTGCTGGCTTATAAAACAAAAACTATATGTTTGTTTTTTTTTGGTCACAACCTTTGCCAATTCATTTTCGTAACTGCCAATCCATTTAAAGTTAGATGATCATCTTTTATATAGGAATTTAATATAAGATGATCATTTTAGTGATCAACCAATCATATTTAAGCCTACTATGCTGCTTTTAGCGATGCTAGATTAATAATGTTAGCAAAAGAATAAGTATGAAGGAGGATTTATTTGAAGCTTTAATTTTTTTGAAAAGAAATGATAATTTAGTAGGAAAAATATTTAATAATAATACATATATTGAAAAGTAATGTACTTATTTTATACATAACATATTAGATACAATTTTTTGTAAATTATATATATTTTTATTAATAGTAACGTCTCTAATAATTTGCTATTTCACTTTTTATTACAGTTAGTACACAAATTTTTATTAAAATATAGTAAGTACAATTTTTGATTAAATTTTATCTATTTTTAATTAATAGTAAATGTCAATAATTTATTATTTTATTTTTATTATAGGTAGTGTACAGACTTTATGTATCAAATCAGAAATATATTCAAAAATCTAATTAGAGATTAATGTAAATCATGAAAAATATTAGTATTAATATCGAAATATGAATTTAATAAAATCAATAGTCTACCATCTATTTTGAATTTGTTCATCAATTATTAGTAAATTTGTATTAAAAAATAATTCAGTACGTGTATTATCAGTGAATTTCATTAAAGTTTTTTTTATAGTACTGTCAAATGATCCAATACTAGAAAAATCCAAAATTTACAAAAAGGTAAGAAATTTAATTTAATGAAATTTTTTATAAAAAAAAATAAATTAACATTAAGTTTAGTAGGCATATAATTTCTTTTAGCATTATTGAAAGTTTAACTAATATATGCAATTATATATTCTTTTTGCTGATTGTTTAAATGAGTTAAAATAGTACCTAATTCTATATATGATCTATCAATAAATAATAGAAATTTTTTGAAAAAATAGAATAAATAAGAATAAGAACTGTAATAAATATTTCTTTAGATATTCAAATGCCTGCTATTAGATTTCAGTCTATTAAAATAATATTTCTTTTTAATTAAAAGATATGAAGGTATAGCAATAGTTGAAAGTTTTGTATAAATTAATAATAGTATAAAATGAGTCCTAAAAATTCACGAAGTTCAGTGATATTAAAAAATATTGAAAAATTTCTAATCTTTTTGATTTTAAAAGATCTGAAATATCTTAAGAAAGTAAGTTTAAGCTTTTCAAATTCACATTTATCTTATCTTAGCTTTAATTTAGCTTTTCTTAGTTATTAAAAAATATTTTTGAGGTGAGTGAGATATTCTTTAAAACTTGTTGAAAAAATAATTATATTATCTAAATAAACAGCTACATATTTTTTAATTTCTTTCCTAAAACTTTATTTATAAACTTTGAAATATTACTGATATATTAGTTAAGCTAAAAGATATAATAATGAATTTATATAGCCTATAAGTAGTAATGAATACATTCTTTTATTGATCTTCTAGTATTATACTATTTTCTTAGTACGGTTGATATTATTTCTGTAATTATTAAGGATGAAAAAATAGAGATACTATTTCAGATGAATTTTCTGTTGTCCTTACAGAATATGATGATAATGGAAAAGAATTGTCTCTATTTATTCTTGAGATGCAATGGCAGTATTGAGCTGGTTAGGAGCCTTTAGTAAAGGGAAAATTTAAAGCAAGCTGAAATAGAAAGACTATTACTATTACTCTATCAGTTCACAAATTTCAGCGCAATATCTTCACTGTAGGAAAGGAGCCAGAATCTATAAAAAAAACTAGCTGACCATATATGTCAGTATTGCTTCAAGAAGTTCTGTTATCCCTATAAATTAAGAGAACATATGAAGAGAAATAACCAGTGTTCACAAATAATGATTGACTGCTTATGAGAAATGACTGACTGCCTTCTGCAGGAAGCTGACTGCCCACGAAAATTTATTGACTATCTACAAGAAATAACTGACTGCTTACGAAAAGTAACTAACTGCCTTCTGCAAGAAGCTGACTGTCTACAGAAAAAAATATGATACCTATTCAATTAAGCCTTGCCTAAATATATATTCAGAAAGTATATTTTTTTTGGATACTTATATCAATTCTTTGCATTTTTCTACTTTCTAGTTCATAATTCAGTGTCATAGTGGGAAAAATATGAACTTAGTTCTATTGTCACATCTCTTCTAACATGAGAATTATAAGAAATAATCTTATCATTGAGAGTAATAATCTTTAAGTCCTTAGCAAAGATAACATCTTTCAAATCTTTATATATAGACTCAGTAGTCTTCTTTATATCCCATTTTTCATTCTTAAGCTGGAAAATAGTAAAGAATAACTTGCTGATCTTCTTATCTTTTATAGCATTAGCTTTATCTAAAGCAGAGATATAAGATTTATATTACTTCTCTAGTTTAGCTAAGCGTGAATTATGCTAGGACTCCAATTAATGTTTAAATAAATGTCTTTTATTTTATATTTACCATGTAATTATTATATTCACTCTCTTTGCGAATCATAAGAGCATTATATTCATCTTTTAAACATTTGCGTTCTTCAGCAATCTGAGCCTCAATAGTTTTCTTAATATTATTCTCCTATTGCTGTATATGAAGCTCATGTTCTTCTAACTGTTTTTCAAATCTATCTAATCAGGATAATGTACTAGAACTATCGAAAGAGGTATTAGCTTCAATTTTAATCTTCTAGCGATTTTTTTGTTATAGTATCTATTAACCTCTCTAGTAAGCAACTCCTTAATGTCCGAATGGATACCTTAACCTGTTCCTTAGATAATGGTCTATTTTTGCAGTTTGTAAGATGTAACCATATATCCTTTTTCATGGATAGGAGTAATTGATCAAGCAAATTCTTATAGTATTTGTTGAAATTTGATTGGTTGAACATATGTTTGATTAAAGGTAAATAATATAGTCTTGGAAAATTCCCAGAAAAAATATTCCAGGAAGTTAAAAAATTTCATATTTTCTCAGAAATTTAGGTATTCCATATGTTTTTAGTAAAACTTTCCATCTAGACAATAGCCAAAAAATTTGCTGAGTCCTAGATTTTAGAAAAAAATACCAAGAAAATGCTAATTTTATTCTGATATTTTCATAATAGCAAGGGCTTTTTTTATTCCCTGCATAATTTTTTAATTCAATATAGTATATGCAGGATTACTTAACACTGAGCTTTAAGGGAGCGGTATTATATGACATACATAATAGTATATGTATAGAGAATTATTTAATACTAAGCCCAAAAAAAGCAATATCCTAGTAAGAATAAGAATAAAAAAATAAACTAAATATTTATCACTTCAGAAAAAAATCTAATAATTATATAACTCTGTGACTTAGCTGGCCTAACTCGCTTATAAGTATTAACATACTGTTAACTAGCTAGATATGTGAGACACATATTCATTTTAGTATTTCTCTAAAAGCTTAGTCCTTATAGCTTTTTTTTCAGCCTCTTTCATGGAAGATATCATCTTTGACCATATTCTTATAAATTATATAGTACCAATACCCATATAGTAAAGTAGTTATTTCATTTGATAATATATAGTGCTTAGTATCTATAAGGCAGAGGGCCTTTTTCTCAGATTCGACCAGAGATAATACATGATTTTTTAATCAGATACCCACATTTTTGATATAGAATACTTCTTTATCAAAGAGATAGTCTAGATAGACTTGGGTCATAGGATCAAATATTTTGGCTTTGTCTACAAAGTCATCAAATAATGTTTTGCCTAAAGATGGAAAATATGTATCAGTTACTATCTCGCACATACCTTTTTTGCTAACTCCCTTATGCTTAGAATTTGTGATCTTACCATTAGGCTCATGATCTATTAAGATATAATAATATAATTTTACCCAGATATGCGTAAATAATAAAATTGTATTGCTTAGAGTCTCATTCTTATATTTGCTAACAGTTTGATCTTCATTAATATTAAAGAGATCAGGTCGCTTAGCCATGTCTTTATAGATATTCTCAGTTTTGACATGATATATAAAAGAGTCTATTTCTATATACCTGAGCTAGAATTTATCCCATATCTTTCCTTCACATATCTATATCAAAATTTATATATATGAAGCTTGCTAAGACTCAAGATAGATGCTCTAACTATAATAGGCTTATTAAGGATTACGCTAGTCTTTCCTATATGTGCTCTTTTTAGTGTATTACTAAGTTGCCTAGCATACTTAATGAGAGTTTATGAACCTTTTTCTTGAATACCTTTTCATCTTACTCATTATTACATTTCATAAGTTTAACATCCTGATACTTGTAAACATTTTTCATAGTCTTACCATATACTAATACATTCATAAGTTTGAAAAAGTCACTCAAGAATGTATTTTCAGCTTTGTTAACTTCATTACATTTCTCAATATTAAAAGATATATATGGTTCAAGCCAGTTAGTCTAGTTGAAGAAGAGTATTTCTAAAACTTCATCTACAACCATACCTAATTTTACATAATATTGAAGCTCTTGATAATAGATGACATAGTTTTTATGATTCAAGATGAGGGACTAATTTTTTTATAGCAGAGAAGCATTTACCATCTAATTGTTTTACAAGTTTAGCATTATATAAATATAACCAATCCTTTTCTACAGCAATATTCTCTATGACTAGAGGCAAATCCTTTAAATATTTATAAGTCATTAGAGGGAAATAAGCATTAATATTTAAGAAATACTCTCGTTTAGCATCAGATTGTGTATTGAAAAACTTTTCAAGATATTTCTTCTGCATAGCTGGATTTTTTAGTAAATATTCCTGACTAGCTTCCTATTGATAATTTTTGATAAGCAAATATTGGCTCATAGAATGTTCATAAAAATTTGTTATGTCTACATATGAGATTCAGGATGTAGGTTTGGATAGATTAAATTCCTTTCCTATCTTAGGATTATTGGCCTTAAAATATCGTTGACAAGTCATAGATATATCATCACATTTAGCTTTTTTAGTAAAATTATGCATAATCATATCTGTAAAAAGTTTGATCATAACTCCTGTCATCTTAAGCATTTCATTCCAGAATAGTGATGGGGTAGAAATATAGTGACTGAGATCAAGTTCATAATATTTCATAGACATTTTTCAAAACTCTGTCCAGATATCTGCTAGACTAAGTACATCAATTTTAAAATAGAGATCATAATATTTACCTAGATTTTTACATCTGAATTTCTTTTATACTTTCTAGACGTGTTTATAATCATCTTGTGAGATTTTACCTTTAAGAGTACTATAAAATTCATGAATAGGAGGAAGTTCTGTCTCCTGAAACCTATCATGAAAATTGATATAGTCATAGAAATAAACTCCTTTATGATATACTAATGCTAATTACTCCTCTGTATGACCTAAAATTTTGAAATATTAACTTATTATTGGATGGTTATCACCCAACTTTTTGTAAGACTAGCCAAGCTACTATTTATAAACTGAATACTATCTATATATTTGAGTTGGCCTATTTTCATAGACTTATACTGCTCAAATGTTTCAGCTATAATCCTGATATATTATACATTAGCTAAGCATCTAACAGATTTACAGACCAAGTGAGAGTTATAGCCCCAAAAGTTATGGAAGATAACTGGGATTGAGGTCTTCCAATCCTGTATCTGGAGTTTGAGATTACAATCCCTATAAGCTAATCCATGAAACTTACTTGTAATATGACAGTAATTCCAAACCTTAATATCCATAGCCTCTGCTTAATTAACTGTCTTAGTTACTTTGAGAATTTGTGTGATTAAGGCCTTATAGTCTTCTGAATTCTTTGAAGTATTTTCTAGCTTATTATTGAACATGATGTCTTATTTTTTAAGTATTTGACTTCCTCCCTATCAATAGCAATTTCCCTTACGGATCTAGCAAGTATCTGATTCAGCAAATCTTTTCTTGTCTTCTTCAGTCTCAATTCGATCAGCTTTAACAGTTAAGACTTCATTGATATGAACTAGCTCTTAATCAATCTTTTGAACGAATTCTTGTGTGAGATTTTTTCTTCTGTATAGGAATAAACCCTATACATCTCCAGTATTAATCTAATGGACTAAATAGCAGAAATTATTAGCCTTCTGCTTAGCAAGTTTTTGCATGCTTCCACCATATTTTTCATCACATTTCTTATTATCAGTCTTAAAATCAGCTATAATTACATATGGAGCATTGATCATTCAGCCATAGTTCTTAAATTTTTCAAAATCATTAACCCTTTTACTGGTATTATAACTTTCTGAGAAGCATTTTCATGTAATCCTGAATACCATTCTAGATGATGTTCTAGAGCTTTTTTAGAGGACCAGCTTTGAAAGCATCTATCATATAAATACTTCTTTTTTTTATATGTACTATCTCCATATATTAATCTACTGGAATTCTTAATCTAAAGAAAGTGGTTCTTTTGTTCATACTTACCTTCTTCTGATTTAATAATATCTGTAAGAGCTAATAACTAAATTTTATGTTATTTTTAAAGTTTTTACTAGCTATCACAGGTTTTGGAATGGCTGATTCTTTATTCTATCCCTAGACACTAATGGAAATATCAGGGTTCATCTCCTAAATTTTATTAAATATACGTGAACAGATTGGAGTAAATATTAGAATACCATCTAGCTTGATGACATTTAAGTATGGCTTGAGTTTCTTTGCTTAAAAGATTTGTTCAAGATATTCTATATGTCTATCCTGATATGTGAAATATGCACCTGGTGCTCCTTATAGATATTTTTCTGTGAGTTTATTTATTTTAGGATCAATAAGCCCTTAGTTATCTGGATTGATAATGCACTTTGTATTGGTGAGTTTTTTGGATGTATGAATGTAAGACTCTCCTGTATCTTGATAGAAAGTATATGCTTCAATAGATATTTCAAGAATTCATTTGAGAATATAACCAAATCCCTTTGTTAATATTTCTTCAATCTGTTTATTTATTTTCCCAATAATTTGAGTTATATACTCATCTATATCCCCTAATGCTCTGAATGGTTCAGTTCGGTCCAGATTATAGGCCAATCTGAAACTGATCTGAAAATTTCAGTTCAGTTCAGTTCAGATTATAAATCCTAAAAATGCCAATCTGAAACTGAACTGAACTGTAAACTGGTAAAAATTTGAACTGAACTGAAAATTTTGGATTAATCCAAAATTTTCAGATTGAAATTTTTGCAATCTGAAACTGAATCGAAGTTGATCTGAATTGAAAATTTTCGGATTAATCTGAACCGTTCAGAGCTTTAATATTCCCTTCTGAAAGGATTGGACACATTCCTTTTCTATAATACTTATCTACATATGTTAAATAACTTGTACTATCTAGATTTCTATTAGTAATCGAATACAGGCATAATGCTACTATAGCTTATTTTATTTGGTCTTTTCTATAAGCTCTATTTAGAGAACTTCTGTTATTTTTAGACAATTTAGTCTCATAAGTTAAGACATGTATGTCATTTATTTATATTCTTCTGGATTACCTATTAATTAAATAAAAGTATATGTAGGATTATCTTCTGAATGTGGCACTTTTCCTACTCATTTATTTAATGAAGAGCGATTTCTATGTGGTCTTTCTAGATCTCTCCTAACTGGATATTCTTCAAAGTGGATATTCTCATGACCATCTTGTCATTCAATCTCGTTAGATTTTTTCTCACCAATTAATTTCTTCTTATATTCTTCATTAAATATCTCAATACTGGATAGTAATCCCTCTCTGTAAGCTTAGGTTGCTAGGCTAAGACCTGCTTCAAAATCTTCTTTTAGCATATTATATTTTTTAACTCTTTTAAAGTTGGTAAGTGAATTGCATCTGAATCATATTGTTCAAGATCATGATAAAGAGTTAGATATCCATCCAAGCTTACTGGTATTTCATAATCTCCTAAATCGAGTTCTTTCCATTTTTGAACCAATCTTTTTTTTCATTTTATAATGCTTACCAGGCTTTCATATATTTAGGCTAATCTAGATTTTTTGCCTTCTCTTCTGTGATGTAATCATTACAAAATACTGAAGCTTCCTTTTGGGATTCAGTCTTAGAAATTGGAATTTGGATTACCATTTGTGGATCTGGAATTGGGTTAACTACTTTTGGCTTCTTTTTTCTTCAATTCTTTCCTTTGGTATGGATTACTAGAACTAGAATAAGGTTTGAAAAATAAGATCTGAACACATTAGCTTTCTTTCGAACTTCCTTTTAACTAGAAATTTCTGAAGGTTGACTATATTGATTTTTTTTATTTTGATAATGCTGACTAAGTTTAGCTGGTCTAGTAAATTTATATCTATAGCAAGTCACATATAGTATCTTTTTTATTTGATTTAGACATGCTAATAATAAGTTTCACCTGTTATATATCATGTAAACTTTTTCTCAATTTAAAATATTTAATCTTATGATCTCTAATGTTTAATTACATTTTTATATTTTCAAATTTATGAGAAAATAAGGTTAAGAAGTGCTGACTGTGCTCTGTTTGTAGTAGACCTATAAAGATAAATAAGCCTATAAAAGTAGATAATAACCTATGTAGCTATTGTAATAAGAGCAATTATCAGATTCAATATATAAATATATTTCGGGATAAGGCTCAGATGTTCAATCTGTATACTTCTAAGATGAGACTTAGAGGTAAGACTTAGAGATAGAACTGTATACATGCTTTACACCTTCAGTATTCTGCAGATTTTATGAATATATTTTATTTATATATTTTGCTTTGCTTCGCAAATTTCATGAACATTATGTTCACCCTAGAAGTTTGATTTAGAGGTAAGACTTAGAGGTGAGACTTATATTTTACCTAAAAGTTAGATTTAATGACTATATATTTATGTAAAGGAAATGCCTTTAGAATGGTTTCCTGTATATTAAAAAAATAATGATATGCTAGAATTGACTTAATAACTCTTAAAACAAAAATTTGATATCTGAACCTGCTAAATCACACCCCTTTGAGATATAATTTACTGGTGAATTATTTACACTAATGAATCAGCTTTAGCATTAATCTAGAATAATATGAAAATATAGTATACAAAATAAGCTTACAAAATCTCACACAGAGTATACCCAGACACTTCAGTTCTCAGCACTCTGTATTTAATTTAAGTGTAAGCAGAATAGCATACTTTTTTCATTATATTATTTAGGATTAAAAATAGGCCAGTGTATTAATAAAGATGGTGTACATCTTGAACTTGAAAACTTAAAATTTGAGTAAGAAAATATGTTAACAGGATTTAAGCCTAATTTGATTTTAAGCTTGAATTCAATATTGGATTTTGATATATTTCCTAAACTTGTAGATTAATTTGGAGTTCAATAATGATTTCAAAAATTTGTATACTAGAAAAGTGATCAAAAGGGCATACACATTTGTATATCTATTCAGAAATTTTATCCTAGAATCCCAATGTGGGCTATATTAAGTAATTTAAAAGAAATAAAATAATAAAATTATTTTTATATTTAAATTAATAGATATTAAATCTTTGTAAATATATTTAGATAAATAAAAAATTATTTATGAAATTTACTTAGAAAAAAAAAAAAATAATAAACATATAAAATTAAAATATACTATTACAAAAAGTAGAACTTTTAGATAAAAATTAATTTTATAAATTTTTAATATTATAAAAGTTATTTTAAAAAGGATTAGCATATTATAAAATTATCCAATCAATTTCCTATTAAAACACATAATTAATTAAAATTCAAATCTTTTTTTTCTTTCTGCCTTTTAATTTTCCTTTATAAAAATCTTTATTAATAATTAATTCTTTCCTCTCTATTTTTTGAATTTCTCTTTTCTTACTATATTTTAAGATAAATATATAAAGAATTTTTTTTTGTAATCATTAAATCTATGAATCTTGCATGTAAAAAACTTATAAACTAATAATAATGAATTCACTCCTAAACCTTATCTCTTAACATTTAGAGGCTTCATCAATAAAAATACACTATCTACTTAATACATAATTTATTATATTATAAGATATATTTCTATTGATAAGATCCCATTTAGTCTATTAACACCTTCTTAGCTAATAAACTCTGTAACTTATTATCTTTCTATAAAAATTTATGCTTTTGATTTTTAGTTTCTTATCAAATTATTTCTTGGATTTTTATATAAATAATTATTAATGTAAAGATCTATAGTCTCATTGATATATAATATAAGTAAAAAAGTTAGATAAAAACAATTTTGAGAATATAGAGAATAAGATGTATTTTTTTATTTTGTAAAGTACTTATTATATAATTAGAAGAATTATTAGACATTTATTATTGGTAACTATCTCAACCTTTAATGTTTAAATGCTCTATCTTTGATATTTTACTAATTCTAGAAAAAGAATCAGTTATGCAACTTCTTTTTATCTAAATGTATCCACCTGTTTAAAATTTTAGTAAGAAGAAAATTTTCAAGAAAAAGTATGTAATGAGTAAACTTGCATTATTAAGAATCAAATTTTAAATTCAATAATACTTTAATATTACCTCTAGAAATAAGAAATAACTTATAAATAAATAATATTATAATTACATTGGTAAATATAATAATAAATGAATTTTAACTAGATGAGAGTTAAATGTAAAAGATATAAAGCAAATAATATAATTATTATAATATTGAAATTCTAGATAATATTATCTATTTATCAAATAATCAGAAAAATATAATTTTAGTATATACTTAGTTTTAATATATCTAAATGAAATTAATTATTTTTATTTACATTATAGGTTTACCAACCTAAAAACTTTGATAATAATAGGCCAGTTCAATTTTGGTTGATCAAATTTTAATATATTAAATATATTAATAAAAAAATCTGATACATGTGATGAAACTTTGCTGTTTTAAGTATATCAAAAAAAGTATCTCTAATATTTTAAATGAGAATAATTCTGAAATACAAATACTAATTTATCTTGATAACTTGCAATTTTTATCTAAAAAAAAGAAGAGAGAGAGAAGTATACTATCACAAGAAATTAATCATTGTAATTTAAAATGAGTAAGAAAATTTATAAAAAAAAATATATTAGTTATAAAATAAAATATTAGCTTTTTAAAGACTTATATTCTTTAGAGATTTAATTAAAAGTTTTTTTACAAATTTAAATATTTATCTACCTCATTAAATTATTTTTAGTATTTACATATTAGTATTTTACATGAATTCAGAACAATCTGAGTCTAATCTAAATTTAATGGATCAGATTCAGATCAGATCTGTCAAATTCAGATTATATTTAAATTTGGATTCAGATTCAGATCTTAAATTGATTATCAAATAATAATTGATAATCTTTTTTGCTATTGTAAACTTCTTTCTTCAAACCAAAGAAAGCAAGTTTACCAACTTCAGTTGTGATAAGTAAATTTTTTTAATAATTTTTTTTTTTGCTATTTAATATATTTTATATTTATTTTAAATTTTATATCTAATAAAATAAGCAGTAAGATAAGTAAAATTAGGACAATGAGAAGAATAATGGGGTAATAGAGGTGGTAGAATAAGTGAAAAGTAGTAGAAGGTAGTAGAGCATTAAGATAAGTAGAAGGTAATAAAAAGTAGTGAAATAATAGGATGGTAGGGTAGTGAGGTAAAATAAAAAGGGAAAATGTCAAAAGTGAATAATTAAAATTATTAATTTTTAAATTTTTAAACTTTAGGATCAGTTGAAAATTGTGGCATTAGCGATTAGTAACTATAGTGGTAAGTTACTTTAATTTAATTTTTTTATTTGTTTATTTTTTTTAATTTATTATTATTAATTAGCGATTTTGTCTATAATTAAAGGTTGTGATTTAATTTTTATTAAATTTAATTAATTTTATTTTAATTTTTTTTTTTATAGCTTGAATAAATTACTAATGGCTTTAGTAAGTAATTTATTATTTATTTGTTAATTAATTTTATTTTATTTGTTTATTTATTTATCTTTAAATTATATTATTTGAGAATGGTAACAACAAATTTTTTAGTGATTATTAAATTCATTGATAAGTGAATTTATTAATTAATTTATTTATTTTATAAATTTATTTATTTTTTTTTTTTAATAATAACTGGCTATTTTGTAATAAGCAATATGTAAATTTATTTATAATTTAACTTTAATATATATTTTTTTTTGTAGATTGATAAATTAATAACAGCTTAGTGAGTTAATTTATTATTTATTTGTTATTTTATTTTTTTTTTGTTGTTTATTTGTTTATTTTTAAATTCTATTATTTTAGGATTTGTGATCTTAATAATAGTAACTAAAATGATAAATGTTAATTTTTCTTTTTTATTTATTTATTTTTTTTTTAATATTAATTATTTTTTCATAGAATTATTTAAACGATTTTGCAATAAGGAATCAAGTTTTAATTTATTAATTAAAAATTTTTGTTTATTATTTATTTAAATTTATTATTTAAAATTTTTTTTTGTAGTTAATTTAATTAAATTATTTACTTATTGTAAAAGCTATGATAAGTTGGTTAATAATTATATTTTTTAATTTTATTTTTTAATTTAATTAATTTAATTTTTTATTTTTTATTTTTAATTTAAATTTTTTTTTTTTAGATTTTTTTAATAATAGTTAGTTAATACTAGAGTTCTGGATGAGTCGAGTTAATTCACAAGTCAGATAAGCCAAGTCAAATTTAAATCAAGTCAAGTTTATGTTTTTTTAACTTGATGATTTGTGAGTCAAGTCAAATTCAAGTTGAGTTAAATATTTAACTTGACTCGATTTAAATTCAACTTGATTTGAGTTGACTCGAGTTAACTTGAATGATTTTTTTTATCGTTTAAGAAGAACAATGATGAATCGTTCGACTTGAATGATTTTTTTTATTATTCAAGAAGAACAATGATGAATCGTTCGACTTGAACGATTTTTTTTATCGTTTAAGAAGAACAATAACAAATCATTTAACTTGAATGATTTTTTTTATTGTTCAAAAAAAATGATGATAAATCGTTTGACTTGAACAATTTTTTTTTATTCAAGAAGAATGATGACAAATCATTCGACTTAAATGATTTTTTTTATCATTCAAGAAGAACGATGATAAATCGTTCAACTTGAACAATATTTTTTTATTGTTTAAGAAGAATGATGATGATGACCCAAATCGTTCAACTTGAACAATAACTCGAATTATTTGACTTGAATAATAAAAAATCGTTTAAGAAGAATGATAACGAATCATTCGCTCTTCCCCTCCCTCCCCAATCTTTTTGTTTTTTTTTATTATTTTTTTCAAAATTGAATCAAATTAAAATTGAGTCAAGTCAAATTGAATCGAATTTAAAATTTATATAATTCGAATCAAATCAAATTGAAAGATTTTATAAAATAAATTTGACTCGATTCGACTCAAAAAAAGAGAATCAAATAGAGTTGATCTTTAAACTCGATTCGACTTGACTCATTCAGAACTCTAGTTAATACTTACAATAAGTGAATGGATTTTAAATTTAATTAATTAAATTAATATTTTAATTAATAATTATTTTTTTAATTTTTTTTATCTTTTTTTGATAAATTAAATTATTCTTTATAGCTACAGCAAATATTTGATAGTTGTGGTAAGTGAATTTATTTTTTTTAATTTAAATTTTTTTTTAATTTTTTTAATAATAGTTGATTAGCATCTGTAATAAATAAGTAAATTTTTAATTTAATTAATTTAAATTAATATTTTAATTATTAATTATTTATTTTTTAATTTATTTAGCTTATTTTTTTAATAAATTAAATTATTATTTATAGCTGCAGTAAATATTAGTAGTTGTAGTAAGTAGATTTAATTTAAATTTAATTTTTTTTTTAATTTTTTTTAATTTTGATTTTTTTTTGATTTTTTTAATAATAGTTAGTTAATATTTGCAATAAGTAAATAAGTTTTAATTTAACTTAATTAATTTAAATTAATATTTTAATTATTAAATAATTTTTTTTTTTAGCTTTTTTTGATAAATAATTAAATTATATTTATACAATCCTCATCAAAAATAATGGCAGACAGTTTTTTTAATTTTATACATATTATTTTATATCAAATATAGATAAATTTTTTTTAAAATAAAAATAAAAATAATATTTATAAATTTTATTAAATAATTAATATGTATTTTATCTTCTATTTATAATAATACATACTTGAATTTGATTAATATATTATTAATTCAGTTAAGTAATATTAAATTATCAAGATTATTTCATTTCTTCATTAAAAAAAATTTCATTTGAAATTTTTTTTATGTAACTAATATTTTTAATATTTTTTCTCAATTTTTTTTTTAAAAACAGCCTAAATATTATACGTTCATATTCTAAAGAAACTTTATAACTTCATGACTTATTTTAATAAATGTTGATGATATTATAATTTTAGTGAGTAATAAAAAATTTAAAAGGGTTTTAATTTATTTTGTTTTATTGTTTATTTTTATATAAATATATTATTATCTAATTTAGTCTAATAAATAATGAGCCAAATTAGAATTACGAAGTTGCTGTAGTTTACACAAAAAGTAATATTCTTACTGTTATTACTTTTAATAGAAACTGTAGCTATAGCAAATATTTAATAGCTGTGATAAGTGAATTTAATTTAATTTAATTTTTTTTTAATTTTTTTTTGATTTTTTAATAATAATTAGTTAATATCTGTAGTAAGTATGTGGGTTTTAATTTAATTAATTTAAATTAATATTTTAATTAATTATTTATTTTTTAATTTATTTTTTAGCTTTTTTTTAGCTTTTTTTTTTTAATAAATTAAATTATTATTCATAGTTGTGACAAATATTTATAGTTATAATAAGTGGATTTAATTAAAATTAATTTTTTTTGTTTATTTTTTTAATTTAATTTTATATAATTTATATTTTATTTTTAGTTATAAAAGTTATTGTAGTTATGTATGAAGCAGAACATAATTATCATGATGATGATGAAAGTTTTAATTCTAAAGTTAAGATACATTTTTCACAAAATTTCATCAAAATTAACTGTAATAAAATTACAAGTAGTGAAGTTTAGAAATATTTTATAAAAGATAATAATTATAAAAAAAAAACAAAAAAGCTACTTGTAAATTTTATAATAAAATTTATACTTGTTTAGGAGAAAGTACTTTAAATTTATCAAAATATTTAAATAAATTTCATAATGTATAAATAGAAGGTGATAAAAAAATTTCTAATGAATTAACTATTGCAAATATGTTTAATAAATTAAAAATATATATTGTTTATATATATTTTTTTGATAATTTAAGTTTATTAATAATAATTTTTTTTAAAATTGTTTTTAAATTAGTGAGTATATAGTAATAGTAAAATAAAAAAAACTTATAAAATAGATTATTATTTATCAACATCTATTTACTATTGTAGAAGAATCTTATTTTATTGAATTAGTTTACTCACTTTGCTGAAGCAAAAATTACTTTAGCAGATATTATTAAAAGAAATATTATACATCTTTATAAATTAAGTTTAAAAAATATACAAATAATTCTTCAAAAACTTTCAGAAAAAATTTCTTTTATTATTGATATTTAGACATCTTCTTTAATAAAATCATTTTCTGTTTAACAGGTTATTTTATTGATAAAAATTGAATGTTATAAAATACTATAATAGATTTTATAGAAATATTTAAATCATATAGTGGAGAAAATATTAAAGAAGCATTTGTATTATTGTTAAAAAATTATTCTATTCAAAATAAGATAAAATTTATAATTTAAATTTATTTATTTAAATAATTTAAATTAAATTAATATAATATTTTTATAATAGTTAATGAGTATTATTTTAGATAATGCTAGAAATAATGATAGATTTATTTATTTATTAACTAAGTAGATAAGTAAACAAGAATTTAATTTTAAAGATAAAAATCATTTTAGATGTTTTACACATGTTTTTAATATAGCTTTGCAAGAAGTATTAAATTTTATAATTTTAGAATTAAATCAGATTTCAATAATATGAAAAATTAAGTAATATTTATAAAAATAATCAAATTAATGATTTGAAACTAATTTTAGATGTATCTGCTATATGAAATTCAACATATGATATGATTCAAAAAACTTTAATTTTAAGAAATGGAAATATTTTACTATACTTTTTTTTATAATAATTTTATAATTAATTTAATTTATAATTTTATAATTTAGGCTTTAAAATCAATTATATTATCTTGATCATGAATTTAAAAAAAATATACTTACAGATGAAGATTGAAATAATTTAGAACAAATAGCAAAGTTTTTTAAATTATTTAAAAAAGTAACAATTATAATGTCTGGATTTACTTATCCTACAATTTCTACTATAATTCTTTTATATAATCTTCTTATTAATTATATAAAAGATACTATTAATAATAAAAATACATTATTTTTAATTAAATTAGCTGCTAAAAAATATAAAGAAAAAATATTAAAATATTATAACAAAATAAAAAATATATATTTATTTGCAACTATTTTACATCCAAAATTAAAATTATAATATTTTAAAAGTAAAAATAAAATGATAAATTAATAAAAACAATTCAAGAAAGGATAGGTTTTTTTTTGTTTTATTTTTTTATAAAATTTATAATTATATTAATAATATTTATTTTTTTTTTAGTTTTTTTATCTAATTATAATATATATTACAAATCACTTAATGAAATAACTTCTAATATATTATATAAAAATGAAAATAGATCTATTATTTTAAGTATATTTAAATATAATAATATAGAAAATATAAATGAAGTCTAAACATATCTTGCTTCACTTATATGTAGTGAAAAATAGATTCACTTGAATAGTAGAAAATTAATGAAAGTCAATATTCAAAATAACAAGAGATTATTTATTAATACATGCTACTAGTATTCTATCTAAACAAAGTTTTTCAATATGTAAAAATTTAATTACAAATAAAAGAAATTATTAATTAGGAAAACAATAAGATTTTATATGTGTTTAAAATCATAATAGAGTGGTCTTTTAAATAATTTAAATAATTAAGCAGTTTTTTATATTTTTATATATATATTATTTAATTATTATATATTGCATAAAATTTTATTAAATTGAATTAAGCTTTCTTAAAACTGAAAAATAAGAATTCAGATTTTATTAAAGTTAAAAAATCATTTTTTAATAATAAGAAAGAATTTCAGCATTTTAGAATCAAAATTTTGTTTTCTTTCAATGAAAAAAAATAACTTTTCAGAACTCTTTTAAAGCTGAAAAAGTTCTTTTCAATAAAAAAAAATGACTTTTTAAAATTCTTTTAGAATTAAAAATTCATTTTTTTAATAAAACTTTAGATTCAGATTAGAACAGATTTAGATTTAAACTGATCTGTTAGATCTAAATTTGAGATTCAACCTATTAGATCAGATCAGATCTAAATTTTAATAGATTCATCAGATTCAGATCAGATTCAGATCCTAAAAAATAAAAATCAGATTAGATCAAATTTGAATAAAATCTAATCTGTTTTAATTTTACAAAACACTAATATTTATTATTGTTGTTAATATCTTATTCACAATCATTATCACTGATATCTCTAAGAATATCATAAATATTATTATTGCTACTGCAAATACTTCTGAGTAATGTTGAGGTAATGATTAAGTATATTATGTAAGTTAATATTATTTTTATAATGTTGTTAGTGATAATCTGTTTGTGCAACTAAATGACTGCGTTAACTAACGTCATTAATGATCACTAGGAAAATTGTGATCACCGTTTTCACTGATTTTACTGCTATCATGACTATCATTGTGATATTCATTTTCATTATTATAACGTTTATCATTATTTTATTTATTATATTTATTATC
>CAJVPP010000894.1:0-24912 GCA_910592005.1 Funneliformis mosseae | reverse complement strand
AATTTATCGTTTAAAAATGGGACTAAACTAATTTGGGGAGACGAAATTATGAGCTCTAAAGCAATTTGTAATCGAATTAATAACATCCCAGTTTTTAATGATAGTTCAATAATGAATATGTTTATAGAATACATGGTAGGTCATGGACGGTCTTTAGAGGCTTTGGGAGAAGCAGTTGTAGATAAAGATATGACAAAGTCAATTATATTGATCTAATAAGCAATGTGTGATTAAATCTTACATATAATTATTCGGGTTGGTTGACAAAAACAGCTTATTTAAGACCTATCTTCCGCATTATTCTGGCACATAAATCTGTTAACAAAGATCAAACCATCTTTGAACTTGATGGACAAAAAATAAATGTAGATGATGTAATACAGTTTGGACTAGTTCGATTTGAGAGTTACGATCATAACCGTGTTGTTGGTTATCTATTATGTCCGTACATTTGGCTATGGATCATGGCTCATGCATACCACGAAAATGTAAATGATCCATTTTTAAGGAGTTGGGATTGTTCCTACTACAATGAAGTACTCAGTGAATCGGGAGAGCCTAGTATTCCACCTGGTTGCCAATACTGGCAACATTTTGTCGCTCAATTTAAATCGAATATCTATAATTATGATCAGCGGATTGATCTTAGTGTCATTCATAATGGTGCCACTCATAACTTTGGCCAAGTTTTCATATCGAATCGACAACTTACATTATCAAAATCAATTGAAAGAGTTAACACCAAGTCTAAAGGTTATAGGAATCAAAATGCAAATATATTATGTCAGAAAGGACGAGTCGATCTACAATGCGAGTCATATTATAATCATTGCATCTGCTGCTAAATTTGTAGATAGCTTTTGTTCAATATATATGGCAGAGACTAAAACAATTACAAACGGAGACACATCAGTGCAAATTATTGAGGGAACAAAGCATTTCTCAAAAGGTTTTGAAGAAGAATATAACAAAGCAACTAGTTCAGGAGATATTTTCATCTTTTACACCTCAGCATCCTGCCAGAATCTTGAACTCCAACCAATGTCTGCAATCGTTAATAAAGAATGCTGGAAAGAATATTTCGGTCCTTTTTCTGGAAGATGTTATAATTATGCCATGGGACCACCAGATATTAATAAAGCGACCTTCACTCAGCTGACTGGATTTGAGAAGATTGCAAAAAAACGTGCTAGAATTATCATGGAAGAACGAGTTCGTGTCGAATTTTTTGATATTAATTATTGTGAAAGGAGAACAAAAATTCCGCGTCAATATATTGAGCCTTTTTTTCAAAAGAGTAAAGCATTTTATCATGATTAATATTGTTATATTGTATGTGGGAACTTTCCTTTTTATCTTGAGAAATATCAATAATTATATTATATGTATGAAAACGAAATTGTTATTTGATTTTTATAATTAGTTTTATTTTATTAATAAAGCATTATGACTCTGCTAATATAATAGTATGTAATTGTATGTAGTGAATAACATTTTTTTTTTTTACTTTCGCAATTAAAACATTATTAATGAGATAAATTGTAGCGGCGAGAAGCATTAATAAGTAAAAGCGGAATTTCTTAAACAAATAAATAGTATAGGAATGAAATATGCGTGTGGAAATTGGATAATTTACAAAATAGCGAAAAAATAAAATTTAGAGATTGGACATATGGGCATTTTGTAGTAGTATAAAATTTACGTGACTTTGGCCCGCATTTACGACGACATTAAGAAATTAACCACGTGATGAATAAATATGTTAAAGACAAATTAAATGAATGATGTCGGGACGATACTGGCGGAAGACAAAAAATCCACCTCCACGTGATCATAAAGTATTAGTCACCCCGCGTAACACCCTCGGCATCGCGTTTTCAATTTTCATAAGTATTCTGGGAACTTAGAATTTTTCGGGGTGCGAAATCATATTTGTCACCATTTATTCGTCACATGATTAATTTCTTGATGCTGAAACTACCCCAGTATCGCCATAAAAAATTCACTACCACGTGACATCTTGTCCCGCATTACAGCATTAAGTGTGTTGTCATGAAATTAAGTGTGGCTCTAATGTGATGAATAAGGTAGTGATGAATATGATTTTGCGTAGTGTAAAAAAAACTAAGTTCCCATAATACTTATAAAAATGAAAGAAAGGAAGGGTGTGATGTAGTATTTTACTATATTCACGTGGTAGTGAATTTTTTATGGCGATACTGGGGAAAATTAATGCCGACCAAAAGTCACGTAATTTTTTGTTATAAATGGAGAAAACTATAAAATAAAAATAAAATCCAGATTAACATTCTCTTTGTACTGTGCCCATATAAAAATCTTCGCATTGTCGTAAATTTGAAGGACCGAATGGGTCAAGCATTTCTTTTAATTATAATAATCATTATTATTTGGGTTCATTTTGAACTTGAAGTACGATATAGGAATCGATTCAAATAAGTGGAACCGATTAATTGTGATTAATAAATTCTCGAATTTCACTCATTTAATTGTAGCGATTTTTTTATGATCACAAATTGGACGTTAAAAATATTTTATTAATAAGATTTATTTATCATAATAAAATTTTTTGGATTTTCTACAAGATCATGTAATTTCTAATAATATTTGGGAATTCATCCTTTATTGGTGTAGCAACTTATCGTTATTTTTTTTTACTTCATTTCGGGTGTCGAACAAGAAACTGATTTTTTTGGTCTCATTTCCTACGTCAAATCGGCTAAACTGAAAGCGTAAATTATAATTTTTGGATTATGCAGTGTAACCTGAAATAATGTAACACAAATTAAAATTTTCTTTTAAAAAAAATTCTCGCTTTTTTAACTTTTAAACATAAATATTTTTTTTTTTGAGATAGCTATATAAAAAATGCCTCGTCAACTCCCATCTGACTGTTTAAATGAAATTTTGAATATTTGAAAGATGAAACGGATTTACGTTCATGCTTACTAGTTAATCGTCAATGGTGCGAGGTAACCGTTCGAATTTTATGGAGAAATATTCAAAATTATAACATTTTAATCTCTTGTCTTCCTGAAGAATCTAAAGAAACTTATGCAAGAATGGTATTATCATAACTTCAAAACCTCCATTATTTAATTATATAACTTTCATCAAAAGTCTATCGATCGGTAAAATTCTCAACTTTCTTAAAGATCAACCCAACGATAATAAGAATTTCGTAGTAACACGAGAAATATTTAAAATGATCATGGGTCAGATTACTTTGAAAAAGCTAGAATTTTATTCTAGCTTAATCATTCCAAACATACCGATCATCACATACCCTGGAGCGATAGATTGTTTAAGGAACCTTTCGGAATTTGGCTGTAGTTCGAATATCGATTCAGAAATTTTCTATCAGATGTCACAAATCTGCCATAATTTAGAATCACTAAACCTAACATTTGAAAAAGTGATCTCAAATGGGTTAACAGACCTGATTTCTGTTCAAAAAAATTTAACATACTTGTACGTATTGTTTGAAAATTATGATTCGTGGAGAGTACCTCCTCCATTAAAAAGCCTTAATGATACTTTAATCAAATTACGCATGGATGGAAGTATTTATATCCCATTGTCATTTATTTCTAAACTCTCAAATTTACGAGAAATTTTCTTATCAAGTCGTATCGAAACTTTTGTAGAATTGGAATACATTACCCTTCCAAATTTGAAAAGCTTAAAATTTGGTTATGAAGTTTTACCTAATGAAACTTTATTTAAATTCATGGAGAATTGTGGGAAAAATTTGTGGGAACTTGATCTTAATAATACCAATGACAATTCATTAAATTTGGCTATAGCCAAATTTTGTCCAAATCTGAAATCATTACATACTCTCATTAAGGATGATGAAGCAGAAACATTGAGATTAATTTTAGACAGTTGTGAACAATTGGAAAGCATTTACCTTTGATGTGGTGGCGAGTATTTAAATGCAGGCAAATTATTAGAAATGATCGTTGATCATTCACCTAAAAATTTTCACGAATTAAAAATGGAAAGTATGGGATTGGATTTTTTTCGAATAACATTAAAGACCGTATTTAGTAGATGGGCGAACCGTACACCACAATATCCACTTTCTTTGATTATTATTGGAATTGCCGATATTCAAAGGACCAATAGGAGAGTAATTAAAAAATTTCGAAAGTTGGGTATTATTAAATTTGAAATTATTAACTGGTATTTATAACCTTGCTGTAAAATTTCGAATCCAGGTCTTGACTCAAACTTTTTTTATATATTTTATTTTTTCCAAAAAATTAGCTACATACAATTCATAACTTTTCAACATGTAATCTGTAGAAATTCTGAATAGATATGTTTATTTAATACATTCATCAAATTCTGCACGTCTTAAGGCTTTGTGAATAAATAATAAACAAAATAAAAATTAGCAAATTAACTCGCATAACTAACAAATGTATGGTACAAAACTTTTCCGCAGTAATCTTATAACAAACAATAGTTTGCAAAGAAAAAGAATTTGAAAATTCTTTCTTTGTGGTAAGGCCTGCAACGGGTCGGCAAATTATCAGTTTAGGGTTTTCCGGTCCGGGCTTCAAATTTGGACTTTACTTTGTGGTAATCAATAGCCGCACGCAACAAACAAATAAATATTCATTTTTTGAAATGGTAAAACAAGTCTCATTTTTTAAAAGTATTTATCAATGGATATAGTTGTTAAATTATACATCGATTCTCATTATAATTCTACACGCAAAACCGACCTTTCTCTAAACTTTGTCGAACTTAAATTTTGTTATCCGACGAGCGCATTTTCATTATTTAATTATTTTTAATATTTCTTATTGTACGTGAGCGTATTATAAGACCTTGTATTCAGACCTTGAGTCGAACAGAGTTACTGTAATAAAAAGTCTTTGTTATATACTTAAATAGGGATGTTAAGCGGTCCTTAATCGGTCCTTACCAGTGATGCCAATTGACCAGGTCATTTGCCATTTAATGTTGAAATGACCCAAATGACACTAAGTTTTTACTAAATTTATCAAAAAATTTACTTGAATGTTTAGATGATAATGAATATCATTTAAAGTTGAAAAGGATCCACATATAAAAGTTTTTTCGTGCTTATATTATTATCGTTCTCCTTATTTGACAAAAATTTAAATTGATATATCAAACAATTTTTAAGTATGATTCTTTCTTAGAACTTCAAAAGTATTGTACAAACTTAATGTCTAATGATCCAGTAAAAACATTTAAGTACTTTGTTTTTACTTTGATTTCAGAAAATCTTTGGTTACTCTAACTCAAAATGAAATTCTTACAATGGATAATGTTCAAGTTTGGAAAAATGCTCAAAATCTGAAAATTTCTTCAGATCCTTCTAGTTATTCAAAAAGATGATTTCAATGCTTAAAGAATTTCTTTACGACAATGCATTCATTTATTTGATTCTATAATTTTAGTTTCAGTGAATTTCTACACAAAGTTCCACCATTAAAGAAAGTATTACCAAGGGAATTATATGCAAATAAATGTTTCTTAGACAATGATTATATATCAAGAAATAAGTTAAAATATTAGATAACTAAAAAATTAGCTTGAATATTGATTTAAACATTATTATATATAACATATATGCTCAATTAACTTCCAAATGGATTAATCAAATTATAATAAAAATGATAAATATATAACTCTGCTATAAAAAGTGGATTAATTATTAATCCATTATATAGTAAAAACAGATTTCAAAATATCTGCTTGTAAACAAGGTTACTGTAAAATAAAGAAGCAATCAAAAAAACTAAAGATTTTTTTTTGTATAAAAGAATCTTTTAGACATAAAGTTTTTTACTTACACAATTTTAATATATAAATTTAATATTCCCTTCTTTTAAATATCCTTTTTTTATTAATTTAAATGAAATTTCAATTGTAACATAAATATATATATTAAATCTTAAAATAATTGATGGCAGATAATTTTTAAAAATCTTTAAATATTCATTATTTATATGAATATATAGGAGAATTTCTAGAATTCTAAGAACTTTTTGATTAAAATTAAGAGCTTAATGCATTTTAATATAAGAATATCAAAAATTAAAATGCAATAAAAATCTTGAATATATTAAAAAATTCTGAAATTTAATTTTTCTAGCAATTAACCTATATAAGAAGTTTGCTATTATATGGATTTTTTACTATGATTTAAGAGCAATGCTTCTATATAATGAAAAGATTTTTTAATACTAAAAAATCAAAATCAAAATATATAAATATATTTTTTAGTATGTATTATTTCAGACAAATAGCTATATTTTAGTTTAAGAAAGCAAACTTAGTATGTTAAAGAATTTGATAATGATGTAATTGACTGAAATTAATTTTTTTGAAGTTAGAATTAAGATAATTTTCTGATTTCTAAAATTGAAATTCAAAGACTTTTTTGACTATCTGAATTACTTTAGATAACTTATAAAAATCTTTCTTTACTACTTTATATTATATATTTATATTTAGCATGTTATTTTATTTTTAGCTGAATTATTATAAATAGAAGTTTTATGTATTATATAAAATTTATTCATGCAAGAGAATTAAAATAAATTATATTTCAATTTATTGCAATTGGTAACTAATTTTCTGCAAGTTTGAAGGTTTATTTGATAAATTACAATTAAATATATATTTTAAAAAAAATTAAAAGTGCTCATATAAGAAATATACAGTAAGGTATCAAAATTTACCAGGTACTTAAAATTAGAAAATTGACAGAAAAATTTCTTTTAAATTAAACTATTTATCTTATTAATTAAATCAAATTTATGAAATAAGAAAAATGCGTATTATAATAAAATACATATACATTTAAGTTTTATAGATATCTGATCAGTAGTAAAATTTATAATATATATTTAATACAACATTTTCATACATACAAGAATTTAGTTATAATAAAATATTGAATTTTTTAGCAATAATCTTTTATATTTCATTAATTTAATTCGTTTATTGTATTTAAAAATATAATTTCTTTAAATAAGTTTTAATTATTTGCATTTATACATGTGGAGATCAAATCAATATAGTTACAAGTCACGTGAAATGTTAATTTTTTTTAGAAAATTTAAACTTTATCAATTTAACAATCTTCACAAATATAAATGTAATTTGTATAAAATTTTAAGGATATAAATTTATTAATACGAAGAATAAGTTTAATTAATAAATAAAAATAGATTACTACTTAAAAATTTTATGTTTAATAATAACTGAAAACTTATAATTAATACACGAAAAGGTTACATAAAATACTGAATTAAAATTATAACCAATTGGATATTTATAAAAATTTAATATATATGCATTTCGTTAAGATGTATAACTTAACTTATTGCATCAAAGGTGATTTAAATAATAAAATAAAAAGTTTAATTTGAAATAGCAACTTTTGTTGATTTTTTAATTTTTAAGTGCCTGGTAACTTTTTGATATTCCACTGTAACTCTTTAAAAAAAACTTTTTAAATTTAGTTTTTAAATATAATTGGAATTTTATATCATAAAATTATAATTTTTTTCACATCTTTCAAATTTTTAATTCTATTAAAGAGTAATGTTAACTCCACGAAAAAATAAAGTTGCTTGTTTAAATACGCAATTATTTTATGTAACCTAACCTATATTTGAAACAAGTATTTATATTTAAACATCTTTCTAAGTTCGAAAATTAAAAATCCGAAATTTTTTTCAAAATGAGATTTTGAGAGATAAACAATTTTACTTAAATGGTGGAAATTAGAAAAGAAAAGCAAATAGCAAAGAGACACATTAAATAGTTTTTTCAACTGTAAACTTTGTTGTCACACTTTTTGATTGGCCAAATTTTATTTAAAGTTAAACCTATTTGGATTTGTTTAAAAAATTCTTGGTTAATTGTGCATTACTTTCCACATTGACATTTAATGATAAATCTTTTTCCAATGACAACAATTTCTTTGCTTTAAAATTCATTTCGCAAATATTTTTATATAGAAATTTAGTTATGGTTTTATTAAAATTTAAATCGAAATAACAATTTCTGCGGATATTGTCGGAGTACATTTTTTTGACGAAATGGCTCTTAATATTAAATTCGAAGGCTTCCTTTGATATTAAAGTAGCTAAGAAATATCTGAAAATTTAAATTAAATCTAAAGTCGCACGGTTTTTTAGTAATAGTAATTAAAAAAAAATACATCTAAGTCTTTACTGTCAGGTCTTGTGACTTGGACTTATGATTATGTAAAAAAATTTTGCAATTTAAATATTACAAGAACATTAAATTTATTTCTATTATCAAATGATAATGCCTTTAAACTCAGATGTCATTCATTGCGCATTTCGCATTTAAGCTACATAATGTACCAAAAAAGATCGAATGCAGTACATGTTTCGAGATCTGCAATTCCGATTATGCAATCCGTAAATTTGACAAGATTGGCTTGTGACTAGGGATGGATCGGTCCTGGTAAGACCGGTCTTAGACTAATGGGTCCTTGCGGTCCTCGGCCATATTCTGAGGACCGGTCCTATACTATTTATAGCATATTAATGTTAATTTTATTTATAATATATTAAAAAATTAGAGTTGGATCGACCCGGTTTTCAACTCTCTTATGGAAATGAACCGCCTATAAGTCGGTCCTTAGACCTGTCCTAATATTTTACTGTAACGATACTGCCGAAATGAAAAATCGGAAATGGAGAAATAAATGAGATCAATAAGGCGCAGTAATCGTTTCGTATGCAATGATTTTATTATTATACTTTTTTATTTATTAAATTTATATTAAATTGATAATTTTATATGTATATTTTTTTCTAATATGTTTAAACCGATCCTTGGAATAATCTTATAAATCGGTCTGGTAAGAAAACAATTTTTGACCGTAGGTACAAGACCGGTCTTAGGACCGGTCCGGTCCAAAGGAAGATGAAAGAACGGTCTTTTTGGACCGGACCGGACCGATCCAACCCTACTTGTGACTTTCTTAAATGTTGAATGTCTCGATTTTTTGTTTTTGGAAGATTACAGTAGCAATCAAAAAAGAATTAGGATGCCGAAATGGTTTATCGTGATTTGTCTCACTGGTATCCTGACTTTACGATAAGGAAAAAAAATAGACTTTTCTTCATGAAGAATACTTTATTTTACTTCATCTGATTGGATCACCGCAGAACATGTACGACCAAGTCGTACCTTCTAATCATTCTATTGACGATGATGGCAATACTTATTCGACGTCCCCTTTTGGCCAGAATGTTCAGATTAGTCTCCCTTCACACTGTTAGCATGGGTGCACCTTTGATTGTAACTTCAGCAATAAATAAAACTGATCTTTTTGTTTCGTCTTTTACAGAAAAAAAGTAATAACTACAAATGTAAATTTAAATTTTTTTTGCGGAATATAAATAAATTTATATCCGAGGATAAATAGCTTATTTTTGAAAGAATCAAAAATGATCAGCCTAACGTGTAACAACATCATTAAGCTTATCTATAACTTCAGGATTATAATTATAACTCATAAATACCAATATGTATTAATTGATTACAATCATATTTACCACGAATACTGTAAAAATACGCATTTGTAGGAGGACAAAAACATTCTGCAAACAACATTGATCACAGAGTGATTGATAAAGTTCGACTCTTAGCTTCAAAATAGAATAATTATATAGGTAACTCGTAAAGGTGGAAGTTCCTTTTCTATTTGCTTCGTTTTTCATAAACGAATTAAAAAAATAAAAATAGTGAATGTGTTTAACTTGATCTTCTAGTTGAATGGTTATTTTTGCTTTTCAGTTGGATCACTTCGGTTTGAAGTTAAAAAAAAAAACCTGGAAAAAAATGACGAAAACGAAAATGAATAAAATCACTTATTTAACTGACGCAGCATCCGATGCTGTCGAAAAAACCTGCATGAAAATAAATAGAAATAAATAAAACTAAAAAAAAAATAAAAAAAATTAAAAAATGAAAAGTGAAAAAAAAAAAAGAACTTTTTTGACGAAAACCTGAATGAAATAAAATAAAATCGAAATTAAAAAAAAGTTAAAAAATTTAAAAAAATAAATAAAAAAAATAAAAATGAAACTTATTTTAACGATGAAAAAATTATAAAATGAAATAAAAACAGTTTACTTACGTTATAATTTAAAAAATAGAAAGAAAATAAAAAAAAATAAAGTAAAACGATAAAAAATAAAAAGAAAGAAAAGAAAAATAACATCCTTAATATAAAAGAAAAATCGAAAATTAAGAAAAAATAAAAAAAGATAAATAAATATTGGAAATTTAAATGCTATAAAATTTGATAAATAAATGCCGCGAAATTAAATTATAATTCAGCTAAAATATGATTATTAATCTGTAATATAAATTTTAGTTAGTCGACAGTTAAATGTATTTACGAAATAAAAATTGGCACATTGTGATTGGTTAAAATAATTTTTTTGTAAGTTGTCTGAAGTTGGCAATCAAAATTTTTATAATGATTCAATATCGGTTCAATTAAATGATTTGAGGTATAAGTATTATGAAGATTTGCTCAATTTTCGCATTGATCAAATTCTTAATTTTCTTGCATCATTGCTAAATTATAAAATATCAAGAAGGAAGTGTTGGATTGTTATTTATCATGTAAAAAATTTGAACATAAATTTATGGAGCCAAGTTTACAACCTAAATCCGAATTTCAATTATACTATTTATGAGATTAAATGAAATACTTATAAAAAGTAAAAAAGGAAATTAATAGGTAATGTACAGTACAACATAACTTTGTTTTTTGATAATAAAAGGTTCAATGACGTATTTTAACATTTTTAACATGGAATTTCGGTCCGGAAAAATAGCTTGATTTGGTTTTTATTTTTCATAATATAAAAAGCCTGACGGAATCTGTTTTTAATGATAAAGGAATTTAAGTTTTGAAGTAAATTTCTTGGAAAAAAGAGCAAGTAAAATTAATGATTAGCTAGGGATGACAAATTTTTGTATCACTAAATAATTCTAAATTTAGCTATGCAAGAAATCTTTGTTTGATTGGTCGATTCAAAAAAAAAAATCAACGGTTAATTAACGGCCCATCCCTATCATTCGTGGCACATTTACTTTGTCATTTAGCTTAAAATATGACCTTTTATCATTTTGTTATATGATTGATAAGTATATTAATTAAAAATACGAAGTTGGGCAATATTTTGACGTCTCTGACGTCCGGGACGTTCAATATTGTAATAAATTGACCTCTAACTTAGGCGTTCGTTAATTTCATATTATTGCTTTTTTTTTTTTTTTATTTAAATCGAAATCATATATACTCTTTTTTGATTGGTTAAAACTAAATGTTTATCAACAAATTACTACCTTTTTCACATTTTTTGTCCTCTTTTTAAGTTATCTATAATTAGAAATCTAATTCAGTAGAGAAAAAAACGGACATTAATTATGAAAAAGTAGTATGTAAAGTAAATCATATGCCAACGCTGATCCCTATTGTGTTTCAATTTATTGATGCCGAGTACGGATTGTCCGAATAAGTGAACGGAATAATAATGTTACGCGATTTTTATTATCGAATTGGTGTGCCGATCAGCGAATATTAGATATAAATACATGTAAAGTTTCTTATCGTATTTTTTAACCGAAGAAAAAAAAAAAGAAAAGAAAACATGCTTGATCCGAGTTCTCTAATTAGTTATTTTGTTTTAGTGGCTATTGGTTGGATTACTTATAAAACATATATTTATCCATATTATATTTCTCCTTTGAGAAAAATTCCTGGTCCGCCTTCTGACAATCCTATTTATGGAATCTTAAAACATTTTTCGAAGAAGAGGTAGGTTTATTTTGATTTTTAACCTAATTTATTACTAAATTGACACACATATACACACACAAATATTTCTTTTTTTAAAGGCAGGTGAAACACATATTAGATGGGTAAATAAATATGGAAATTTTGTCAAATATCACGGATTCTTTAATCAACCAATTATACTAGTTACGGACGCAAAAATAATACAAGATGTTACTTTAAGTAATGGATATGATTTTTATAAACCTGATTTTTTAAGGGGAGATATTGCAAATATTGTCGGTTATGGTATCGCTTTTGTAAACGGAGAAGTTCACAAGAGACAAAGAAAAATGATGAACCCTGCTTTTACTCATACTCATATTAAAGTACGTATGCTAAATGTGATAAATGTAATTAAAACAAAACAAATTACTAACTAAACTTTTCTTTTTTTAGAATATGGTTCCAACCTTTTCTCGCGAAGCCTTTACATTAATAAATTTGTTAGAAGATCAAGTAAATAAAGGAGTATCGAAACTTAATCTTAGTCATTATCTCTCTAAGACAACTTTAGATGTCATTGGCTTAGTTGGTGAGAAATAAAAGTTTATAAATACATATATATGGATCTTATATAAAGTTTTTAACTTCATAAAAATTTATTTTAGGATTTAATCACGAATTTAATTCACAAACGTCTCCAAGTGATTTAGCAGAAGTTTATGGATCTTTTATCGGTTCTGGAAACAATCCTTTACTTCAATTGATTATTAGTAATTTAGCTGTTTATGTCCCATTTACTAGAAAAGTACCAATAGATATTAACAAAACATTTAATAATGCATGCAAAGTTATTGGAAGTGAATCGGTAAAGTTGATTAAAGAAAAATACCAAGATGATAAAAACAACAAGTTGAATGGAACTGATTTATTATCTTTATTAATAAAAATCAACAAAACTTTACCTATCGAAGATAAATTGACCGATCTCGAGCTGAGATATCAGGTAATTAGAAAATTCTTTTTATTTATTTATTTATTTTTTTTTTAAAAAAAAATTGCGTTGTAATTGTATTGAGAATCATTTATTTATTTCGTTGGATATTTTAGATTATGACATTTTTATTTGCAGGGCATGAAACTACAAGCAATTCAACAAGTTGGGCTTTATACCTGCTTGCACAACATCCAATCGAACAGGAATTATTACGTGAAGAATTAGTTAAAGCTTTTCCTGATAAATCAAAATTTAATCCCACTTTTGATGAAATTAATTCTTTGGTATATTTGAATGGCGTAATTAAAGAAACATTAAGATTATATCCTCCAAGTATAAATTTAAAATTTTTTAATAAATTTTGGAAACTTATATAATAGTATATTAAACGCAATTTTTTCATTGTAGTTGTGTCTTTTCGGCGATGTAATATCAAGGATAAAATGATTGGTGAAATTTTCATTCCAAAGGTATATTATTAAATTACATAATTGCTTAAAAGAGATTATTTTAATAATAAATACTTCTTTGTTTATTAGGATACTATAATTGATATTCCAATTGCAACGCTTCATAGACTACCTTCAATTTGGGGACCAACGGCTGATAATTTTGATCCAAAAAGGTGGTTAAATCCTTCGTTAACTGAAATTATAACAAACTATAATTATTTGCCTTTCGGAGTCGGTAATAGATCCTGTATAGGTAACAAATTGGCCTTAAATGAATTTAAAATATTATTGAGTACGCTTGTTAGAAATTTTGCTTTTCAACCAGTTGAAGGACTTCATATTAAGAAATCAGTTGGAGTACTTAATAAACCTAGTCCATATCTCGAATTGACGGTTTCTAAAGTTGAAGTATAATAAGAATTTAGGCCACACACATTAGCATTATAGGTCACGTCACCCGGCCGGGTCTTCTTTTAAACTTTAACCAAAAAAATTTCTATATGTAAAATTTATTTTATATACTTTATCTTTGTTACAGTCTCAACCAATCACATCGTTACGATTTACATATAAAATTTTTTTACCGATGTTAGTCGCAAAGACTCAACTGCGGCGGAAATCATAAAATTGATCGATGTATAACGTGTTAAACATGTAACACTTGTAGTATATGTGACACTTGGGTCACTTGTATAACATGTATCGAACAAATTACTTTTATTATATGCATTATTTAGTCTACTTTTTTATTATTTTTTAAATTAAATAAAGAATTTAACATATTTTTATATTAAATTTAAATTAAATAAATGTTTTATTTTGTTTGGATTAAATTTTTTGAATTTTTTTTAGTAATAATGAGCTTTTGTATTTACTTATTTTACTTATTTAATATTTATTTCTTACTTTAGTTAAAAAAAGATTTTATATTTTTGTTTTTAATATTAATTACAAAATAATTATAGATTATATCTATATAAGAAATATTTAATATATGTTTTAATTATTTAATTGTTTATTTTTTGTATATCATTATATAATTGGTATGTAACAATTTTTTATTTCAAAAAAAACAAATAATAATAAAATTAATATTTTTCATTTATTTTTATTTTTCCGATTAATTAGCATTTACTGAATAGCTAATTTATTTGAGTTAAATAAAATTGAATTGGGAGAGTATAGAGGTCGATATTGACAACACTGGCAACATAATTAAATAATTTACATCATAATTATTCAATTGCTGCTTATATTTAAAGTATATAAATACATTGAATACAACAGTTTTAATAATAAAATTATATTTCTAATTCACGTGATAAAATTTTTACATATAAATCTTTTTTTGGTTAAAATTTAAGAGGTGACCCGGTGAAATTAATTGCGATTAATCGATTCTAGAAAACTATTTATTAAATTAAAATATATTTTTAAAAGTAAAATCATAAAAGAATTTATATTAGTAACATTTTACACTCTGTCTAAGTTATTTACAAAGCATTTACAACCTTTCCGGTGTTCTTTATCAGAACTTCCTTTTTACTTTTTTTTCACTCCATAACTTACATATTTCTCAAAAAGGAGCCTATTTATTGGCATTTTTTATTAAATTAAAATAAATATTTTTAATTATTTTTAAGATACATATATTTTCTCTTTCACAACTTTTAAAAATATTTTTTTTTTTTAGGCTGTAGAATTAATCCTTTTTAAGCAAATTAATATTTTTTTTTTTACCCATAATTCTCACTTGTGAAATTAGAATTAATTAATTGTTGATAATTTTTTGATTAGTTTTTTCACTATTTTGTTAGTTATAAGTGAGGGTTACTTTTGTTTTTGTTATATATTTTATATAAAATTACATTTTTAATCAAAATATCTACTCATCTCCCAATATCATATATACTCATATGCTGTCTTTTGTTTTTTATTATAATTTTTGTTTTCTTCTGAATCAATAAATCAAATAAATTCATCAACTGCCTCTAAATTATTATCAAAATTTATATTCCTACTTTACTAAAATCATCATTACAAGACATATTTCGTTCTCTTCTACTTTATTTTACCTTAGGATTTATTTTCATTTTCATCAACTTTTTATTCATTTTTTGCTTTAGTAAAATATTGTGTAAGTAACTTATTATTCTTTGCAAGCTTTTGTAAATAGAAAAAAATAAAATCAGAATCAGAAATTTCTATTCAAAGCTTTTATCAGCTGATTAACATTCCGAACACAATTTTGTAGCCTTTTTTTTTTCCCCGTTATTATTATATCTATTTTAAAGGCATGGAAGGCGATAAAAAAAATTTAGCACAACGATTAGATTCGATTATCAAGTGGCTAAATTAATTTTTAAAATTTTATAATCTCAGTTTTTATGATCTATATTGTAAAACTGACATTTCATTAAATATTTATTTATATAAAAAAATTAATAGATAATCATAAAGTTTCGAGATAACGTTTTTTATTTTTATTGGATGAAATTATGAGTAAAAAGCTTTATATTACATGCTATTTTAATTTAATATCGTCTAAATTTTAAAAATAATTGATGGATTGATTTTCAGGCGGTCCCAAATTTGGCCAGGGAGTGTATCTAGTATAATATCATATTAAACCACTTAGATTCAGGATTACCTAACTTTCTAATCTATTAACGTTAATAAACTAGATATGATAATTAATATATTCTAGTTATTGAAAATAATATTAAAAAATAATATAAAATTTACATCAATTACGAGTAATATTATATAAAAAACCAATGACGGGTTAGCATCAAGGTTAGGGTTAAGGTTAAGGTTATAGTTGAAGTTAGATTATTTATAAAAAAAATTCAATAAATTGTATTATTTATTTTAAATATCCTTTTGTTATAGATATGCTAAAAAAAAAATAGTTTCAACATCTATTTCACGTCGCGTTAACGAACCAGAGGGTAGAACCGTTTTATTGGAAAATCATTTTTTCAATAATGTGGTTTAATATTTATAATAATTTATTTATTTAAATATTTGACTGAATATTTGTCAAAAAATTTTACATTCTTTCATATATTTTGTAACTAAACAACTAATTCAACTTTCACTCCATATAGTTAGACACTTTTTAATAATCGCAATGCGCCATATACTGAGCATTATAGATCCGATTTTTTATACGATTATCGATTAAAATCGATTTCGATTTGATTTTCGATTTTATTAGAATCAACTTTCAAAAAGAAAACTTATGTTAAAGACCCGAAGAGAATGCTCTAAATTAAATAAAAAGAATAAATAACCAAATTAAAAAATGACGAAAAAAAAGAAATAAATAATAAAAGAACTAAATAAACGAAAAAGTAAAAGTAGTAAAATCTGAACTTATCAATCGAAAAAAAAAGTCGAAATAAATAAATTAATTAAAAAAATAAACTAAAAAAAAAAAAAACCAAAAAATCGAAATTAAAATCCAAAATAATAAATCTCAAAAAAAAAAAAAAGAAAAAAAAGCGGTGATTTTAAATTTTAAATGTAGTCTAAAAAAATTAAGACCTTAAAAATAAATAAATTAAAATTTTTTTTTTAAAATAATTTTATTAAACTAAATAAAAACTTAACAAAGTTAATTCCAAAATTAAAATAAAATAAATAATAAATAAACAACTGCTAAATCTTCAAACACAAACTAAATTTCTAATTACTAAAATTTTCGGAATAGATTTTTTATTATTTTCTAAAAAAAAATTTTGGCAGAGGCCGCGACTCCCAAAGGTTAAATCTACGTCACCACAATTATAGTTTTCGTTAAGCTTATATAGGGATGATTTCAAAATTATGGCTATATAATTTGAATGATCGTCCAATTTTGCATCACATATAGTTGCCTGCCTGGCAAAACTCATTTTAGCAAATGGCAAAAGTCGAAACCCTATATTTCGACGGATTTGTTAATAAGTATTTTTATTATGGTTTCGAGTTTCGACGGGTTTGACAATAAGGTTTTATTACAGTTTTGCCAATGACCCCGTCTAAATACGAGAGTTTTGCCAGGCAACTATAGCATCACATGATTAAATTTTTTTACCAAACGCGCTTTAACATTACTTAAAAAAAAAAATTTTAATTCCTCTGAAAATGCCTTATCATAAAAGTTCGAAATATTCAGCCAAAAAAAGGTTGAAAGAATAAAGCGTATCAAGAAAAAAAGAAATCTGAGCTCTCTGATTTTATTGAAATACACGGTTATAACAGCAAGAAGAAGAATTAAAAAGGTTAATCATGGCCGATAGATTCATAACTTACATGAATATATTCAAACCAAAGACAATGAAATACTAAACTTGCCGAAACGCGAAGAAGAATACGATACTCATAAAAATGCAGTTGTGATGGAGTGGGTAAAATACAATGATTTATTAGAGGGCAGGGTATTTGCTTCGGTTGGTTGGTCTAGTTGGCGGTTTTTATTTCTTTAATCATCGGGATTATTTTTAGTGGTCTTTTCTTTTGGCTGTTTTTCTAGGACTTATATTCTTTTCTTCTAAATTTCACTAAAATATTGCCTTTTATGTAAATTTTTTTTTAAACCCGCTGAATATGTAGTAGGAACTTCAAAGATTTTTTTTCTATAACTGTAAGGGTCCTTTTATGGTAAATGAAAAGGTAGAAAAAAGTTGGGATAAGGGTGGAAGTAAACCCATTTTATTTCACAAAAGATTTTTAGAGACCAAGATGGTTAAAGACCGCTGGGGTTATGATAAAGAAAAAAACTATTATGTTAAAAAAAAAATAAAAAAAGCAAAGTAATTTTGTAATTTATTTAAGTGACTTTTTACGATCGTTTTAAATTATCGTTTATTCATTTTCCTCTTTCGAAGGAATTTCCAATTCTTAATATCTTGTGAAACTTCTATTATCCTTTCTAATTTTATATTCAAACAAGATAAGGACTCGGAAAATTGTAATCAAAGGAAAGGTTTTGTCAATTTATTAAGTAAAGTGCTTTCTCATTAATTAATATAAATATAATTTCAGGTTTGTTTTTGTACCTTTATGAACTTTAGATGACTTTCTGGAGTAGAAATACAATACACAAAAAAATTAATAAAAAATAAAGTTTGACGCTAAATTAAAAACTTGTGCCAGACATATAATATAACCACCCTGTGGGAAGGTAGGTAGGTATCCGAGCTTTTAAAAAATTTTTAATTTATTTGTTATTTGAATTCATAGTTTAAATATGATAGATTGAAGGAGGTGGCAGTCTAATTAATCAGTTCAGATAGTCGAGAATGTTAATAAAGCTAGAGTCTAATTATAAAAATAATTGATCGTATTCTTTGTTAAACAGGAGTATTGTGGCGAATAACTTCCTAATAGGTAGGTGTGAACAAATTTATATACTGTATTTATTTAATATTATTATTTGAAATTGTTGAGACTGATATCTGAAGAGATTTATCTATTCTTGTAGACGTCAATGTTTATTACTGGATTTACCGACATTTTGAGAAATTAAATAATCGTGTTATACATAATCACGATGATGTGATTTCGTGAATCATGCAGTTAGAGCTTCTCTTCTGTTAAAAAAAAAGCAATAGATCAATCTAAATAGTTTGAAAAGGACGTACCTAGAAAATCACTTGGGGAAGACCTACGCTCTACTAGACGGCGTACGAGCCACTTCTCAAAATAATGCAATCCCAGCATCTCCTAAAGATGAATCAACTGATTGTCTTCAAGGTAATTTTTTCCTACTTTTATGAAACGTTATTATTATAAATCTAACTAATTAAGGTTTGTTAACTTCTTAGTGATTCTATTATGCAGGGTATGAATGGGTGCACGCACCCTCAAATTCTAAGTAGTTTTATTTATATTATACAGAACTTGATTTTATTCTTTTTTGGACGACCTTATGTATGAAAATATTAGTATTTCATTTTATAATTCTTCAATTAAAATGATGAATTTGTTCATTAGACATATTTAATACAGTATTATATGATTTCTAAATTTTCATTTCTGGAATTTTTATTTGCATTTGCACATCTCTTTTATTTATATAAAGTTATTCAAATTTATTTTTTAAGAAACTTTCAATGTGTCTACTAGCAAAATCCGTTTTACTCTCAACACCTAACTCCACCAGTTTTAAATATTGTTGAGTTCAAAATAAGTAATGACTCCATCTTTTATCATATGAATCTGTGTTAATTCATTAATTTTTTCAATATTAGGATCTTCATCCAGCAATTTTGATAAAGTTGTTGATATTTTAAAGGTGTGCTAACTGGATTTCTCTAATTCACGAATTAATAAGTTGATAGATCAACTTGTATCTATAATCAATGTTCGAAAACGGGAGACATCCACTTGTGATTTCTCATAATAGGACGTCTAAATATATGTATCTGATTTCTTGTTTCTTACATAATTGCCTTGTATATATTATTATGGATCAAAAATTCTGACATTTCTTCAACTCTTGAACTTGTTGTAACTTCAGTAATATTCTTTGACAATCTAAGGTCCGCGACCACATTTTTTATGCATTTATTTTTATATGATTAACAATTTAATCATTACGAGTATGATAATAAATTATAAACAGTAATTACTACCAATCTCCATGAATTATACCAAAATACATCAATTCAAAAGTTACATCCAATACATTCGAGTCTTGATTTTTCACTTTAATTTCCTAAATAATCTCGTAAGATTCCTCATTGGAATAATTAACACTTTTAGATTCGAAAAGATAAATCATTCGGAAATTTTACTTTGTATCATCCGTTATTCCAATAAAGTGATTGATATTTCGATGATAATGGACAATACGATAAATTTGATGTTTTTATTGTCAAATGCAATCCGGTTCAAATTGTACATGACAGAACAATCCATTTATTGTAAGTGAATCGATTCTATCAAATATCAAATTAATCAAAATAGAATTAGAATCGATTAATTGAAAGACGAATAAAAAAAATTGAATCCATTTTTTTGATTTTTTGTAGTAAGTACAGCTATAATAAAACTTTAAAAATATAATTACTATGAGAAAAAAATAATAATGGAATGACAAGAAAAAATTCCAGAAAACAAAAATATGCTGTCTAACCCTAATTTGAAGGATTATAAATACAATTAAAAACAAAAAAAAAGCACCTAATCACTGCACGAGTGATTAAATCTAATAAAAAAAATATTGACGGAATGACCAATAAAAAAGCCTGAATTTATCCATTTTTGCAAGGAGGAATCTTAAGAAAAAATGAATGAAAAACAAAGGAGGCAATATAAAAATATTTGATTGCTGCGAACCCGAAGGCAAAAAAAAAAATAATAAACGGTCAAAGAATTATTAAAAAAAGATTTTTATAAAATTTAAAAAAAAAATCGAAAAAAATACTAAACTTGCGGTTGTATTATTACGACACTAAATTACGATGTTGTAATGAATATTGCAACTAATACACAAGGATAAGCAAAATATTTTACATTACAAAATTTTGCGTTAAATCATGATTGAACGCTATATTGAGCATACCTTGTAATACATGCTCATAAATAGAACTATAATCGTACGTGACTACGCGCCATCATTTTTTGTGTTGCTTTCTAACTAATTACACTACGTTATGTCAAAGTCAAATAATCAAAACGAGTAGTAGTTCTAATAATGAACAAGAAAATAATAGAATAAAAACTAGACAAATATTTGGTCCGATTTGGGATCATTTTATTCAAGTATTTTAGGAGTATATAGTATTAACTAGATTAGGTTGGTGTGCGGCGACTTTGTCGCCGCTAGTTATGGTTATATCCTTATTAAGTTATCACCGTGACGAGCTGAAGGGTCCATCCGAAGTGCCGCGCCCGCATTCGTCCGAAAGGGCGGAATCGGCCCTAACTTATGAAATCGAAAAAATTATTAATTAACAATAAAAAAGACAATTATAACATACCTGACTGCGCCTTTGCAATAAGCCAAAGTGGTAAATCTACTGATCTAACCTATAAAATCAAAAATCGAAAAAAAATAAACAAAATTATTAATCAATACTTATTAATTAATTAACCTATTATTAATTTAATTAAATCAATAATCAACAATAGGAATAGACAATAGATAATAATAGAAAAAAAAAAACAATAAAAAAAAACAATTTCATTATGCGCCTGACTGTGCCGTCGCGACAGATCCAAATATATATATGATATTATATATATATATTTGTTTGAAATAATATTTAAAACCTTTATTCCTTGAGGTAGATTCCTTCTACCTTTACCTTTACCATATCCTCTATCTCTTATCCTCTATCTCTTAGTGTTAGAGTTAGTCAGTGTTAGTGTTAGTATTAATGTTAGTATTAGGTAAAATAAGGTATATAAAAATGGCCGGTCATTGGAGGCTTCTCTCTAATTAAATTTAAATCAAAAGATAATCAATCGTTTTATTTTAAACTGAAATGTTAAGAGATTTTTTTATAGCCAAGATCTCAAAACTTTCGATTCGTGTTTATTTAGTTTGAAATGCATCACGTTGAGTAAGGTTCATGAACTAATGATATAAAACTTATTACACACAATTTTTATTCGATTTAACTGAAAAAAGCAAAGCTCATAGTTTACTACAAGAACTCCTTTAGTAGGTTTATTTTGATTTCATCTCAAACACAATTTCATTACAAAACCATAAACTTGAGGAAAAGAGGGGAGGAAAAAAAATTTATTATTAGAGTATAATTTTAGTAAGGGAGAAGAGAAGACCGTATGCAATTCGGTTAAGGAAGGGATCCTTTCCAGCAAATAACATACGCCAAAAATTTTTTATTGCTATATTCAAACGACAACCGGCAAGTCTTTGAATCTTTATCAAATATTAGTATTTAATTATCAAATATACTGTACCTTTGAATAAATATATTCGAAAATACGAAATGGCTTTATTTAAATTATCTAAACATCAACAAATTTAGCTATACTTAATTCTTTAATAACAATTGAAAAAGTGTCTGAAGTATCTATTAATATTCATCATGGTATTGTGTCTGTTATGCAATTTTACTTTAAATGTGTTAAAAGTCCAATCTTTTTTTGTTTTATTTGTATGATCTCTATTTTGAGAGCATATAAAGTAATTTTGTAAATCTTCGAACATAACGAACTAATCATAGAATATCCTAAATCTTAGACTCTCAGAAAAAACATATTCTTCATATCCGACACCACCGATTTTAACGTTGCTCGTCGTCATTTTTGGAATACTAGAAAATACTGCATAGTTTATTTATTAATGGGAGCAAAAAAGAAGTTGGACAGGTTTTACAGTTCCGGAGGAGAAATCGAACTTGTATGAACCTTCCTTATTACTAATAAAAAGCTTGCCCATATAAAGCCATGTTGATAAAGGAACGCGATAAAGAGAATTTACCTGAATCCAACTGGTAGATACAGTTCATGCCATATAGTTGTACGTTTCAGGTGATTCCACTTTATATAGTGTTAGCTATGGCCGTTCCCAAAAGGAAGGAATAGGTATAAATTTGGTTGGCTTCATGCAGAAACTATGGGAAAATCATATATGATTTGTTTTCAATTAATTATTGCAAACGAGAACTATGTACCTTTGCTGTTGGAAATTGTAATTCTAATAGATATGTTTGAAGTATTTTTTTTTTTGAAAAATTATTTAAAGATGATAATTTATTGTAATAAATATAATCAGTCTAAATCTCAATTAATTTTAGATGCTGAATCATGTCAGTAAAAGTTAGAAACTTTTTACTTTACTGCAATAGACCTTTGATGTAGATATATTCAAATATACAGTAATAGTAAGTACAAATAATGTATTTTTTATAAGTATTTGTTTTATTTTTAATATTTTTTTAATTGATTCGAGAAATTTTAATATAGTTTAATAGATATTGTCAAAATAATAATAAGTCAATGAAAAAAAACTTTAGTTAGAAATTCTTTTAATATTACCTATCAGTTTAATCAATTTAGCAACCATTTTGTAATTCACCAACTTAGAAACTTATTTCCGTGGTTCGATTTTTTCTCAATCAAAATAATTATTCAAGTTTAATATTTTGAATACTTTTATAACTTTTATTTTGTTGTGAAATCCAAATAAAATTTTAAAAATTTTTATTGCCTACATGAGGCGACATCTTTAATCTTTGCGTCATAAAGATTGAAAATTTTATCTGTTATTAAGAAATGTGGATTAACGTTATATAGGAAATAATCTGATATAAATTTATTATTTATATTTAGAATATAATTATACAGTGAATCATTTCGTTAATTTTTATTATCATATTTCATATTTATTTTATATAATATCAAAATATTGGATTACAGTATTGTAATTAGAGTCATTATTGATAATATCTGAAGGATGGGTTGTCTATTTAATAATAATTCTCCCTTTTATAGACTGGTCTATCGTTTAACGGTGATAGAGCTAACAAATTAAATAACTTAATATCTCAAGTATCTCGAATATTTTTCCTAAGAGAAATAAACGATTTAACAAACAAAACAATTTATTATCACGACTCACTTTTATAGTTAGTTATCACGATCAACGGAGTTACATATTGTAAAGCTCAATTGATTAGTTATAAGCAACTTTCGCGTGGTCTTTACTATCATGTGTGCTGTATTTGGAAATAAGTTTATATGACAACCGTATCAGAAACGAGTAAATTCTTTTGATTAAATGTAAAATATTTATGTCTTGAAATTCTTAGATATAATTTTTGGTAAACAAATTGAAACAAATTTCAAAAGATAAAATTTCATTTCAACACAATAGATAATTCTTCATCAATATCAATATTTCACAATATAATAAATACATTGTAGTTACGCATTAATCCATGTATAAAATTCAAGTTGAATTCACTTAAAATTTTTAGGTATCTGCAGAAATCGTTTTAAATACCAAAATTCGCTATATTAAGTTAACGTTAAGGATAAAAAAAAAAAATAAAATAAGACACAATATTGATAATTTTAATAGATTAATCATTCAAAAATTCGGTTTTTTTTTACTAGGATGGATCCTTGATTATAAAAAACGCTGTACACATAAGAACGAGCGAGCATATTAGAAGTACTGTTGATCAACTGAAATTTTGTATTAAAGACAAAACTACCCTTCTTAATTTATATGCAATTGTTTAGAAATATTAGTTTTTTGATGATTAACAATTATTTTAATTCCCGGCGAAATTGGTAGTTAGGAATCTTTAACATCTTTAAAGATTTAATGTGTAAATTTGTGTATATTCACGTTCCTTCATAGTGTTCATTACTAATTGGTAAATCAAAAAAATACTTCATTCAAGCATTGGTTCGTCGTGCGTTTCTATATATTTTATGACGAGATAAAATCCCATTCCAACAAGAGGATGTCTAAGTTCCATTTTGGTTTCCCTAAAATTAAAATAAAGCTAGGAACGTTGTTAGTGATAATCCATTTGCGCAACTAAATGACTGTGCCAACTAACGTCACCATTTTCACCGATTTCACTGTTATCACGGTTATCATTGTGATATTTATTTTCATCATTATAACGTTTATCATT
>CAJVPP010000893.1:0-24922 GCA_910592005.1 Funneliformis mosseae | reverse complement strand
AAAAAAAAAAAAAAAAAAAAAAAAAAAAAAAAAAAAAAAAAAAAAAAAAAAAAAAAAAAAAAGAAAAAAAAAAAAAACCGACGAAAAAAAAAAAATATTTATATAAATAAGAAATAAACGGGAATGATCGATTTACTAAAAAAAAATCTTTCGACCGGAATGGTTATGGGTGAAGAAAGTGATGATGATGTATCAGGGTCTACAGTAAAATACAAGCAAAAATGAGACCTATATATATAGATATAAAAAAAAATTGGTTGTGATACATGTGTTTTATGAAAAAATAGTGATAAAAAGAACGATGTGGCATTTTTACACCATATATGTTCATATAATAACGAGAAGAATCAAGAATACAACAGATGATGTTTTTTTAAAAAAAAGAATTTTTTCTTTCGCCAAAAATTCCACATCTCATGAGAAATGAATAAAGAAAAGAAAGATATATAAACACAAATTGAAAAAAAAAGAGCTAACAAATATAAAACGAGAAAAAAAGGGTAAAGAATATATAAACACAACACATGGATCTTTCCGACCTTACCAATTGGAATCACAACCTTTTTTACGTTTTAGAAATCAAATAAAACGAAAATGTCGTGTAGAATTTTTTTTTTTCTTCTTAGGTTTTTGAAAACCTGAAGAATTTTTAAAGATCTTGTACTGAATTTGCCATACTTCCACTCATTAATCCGTCATGAGCAGGATTAAAAGTGAAACCGACGAATTGCTGCTGTACGGTTTCTGAAAGATGCGGCTCATTTACATAAGAATCTAGGGGAGTCTCTGAGGTAAATTCCTCATCAAAATTTGACGTATCGATGGCGGATTCCTAGTGGAAGTGAAATTTATATTTAATATTAATACTAATCCAAAATGAGAATTTCATTATTGTTACATACCACACTGGGTTTAAACGGTGGCTGTACTTTCTTCTGCATCAATCTTCTCCAATCAATTGAGGAAAAGAATGGGTGATCCTTTATTTCTTGTGCGCCATTATTGCCAAGACGTTGGTTGGGTTCTCGAGTTAATAGCTGTTTAATAATAATATTATATTAATAAAAGACGTTGTGACTAATAATAATGATGCATTATGTATTAAAATTATTTTGTATCCAGTTCAGAATAAAGATACAAACCCCAGTTAGTAAGCTTCTTGCTTCACCCCCAACTTCATCTGGGAACCTCAATTCGTCTTGTAAAATTTTTCTGTACATTTCATTGGTATTTTCATCATAAAATGGTGGCAAACCCGTCAACATTTCAAATAATAAGACACCCAAAGTCCACCAATCTACTGTTTTTGTATAACCTTGTCCTAATAATAATTCAGGGGCAAGATATTCCGGTGTCCCGCAAAAAGTATGGGTCGTTTCTGTTTCAGTCATATTTAATTTGCAAAGACCAAAATCGCATAAAGCGATGTGGCCTGAATAATCTAATAAAATGTTTTCGGGTTTTAGATCTCTTTTAATATCGAAAGTATTATTTTGAAATGTTATCATAATCAAAAAAATGATTTTAAGTTGTTCCAATGATATTAAAAGTTAAAAAGAAACTAAGGTTAGTGAGTTTCAAAAAATTAAAAAAAACTATTTATCTATCTAGACCTACTTACCGGTAAACTACATTGAAATCATGTAAGCATTCCAACGCACAAAGTAATTCAGCTGCATAAAATCTTGATCTCTCTTCATCAAAACGTCCTTCTCTCTGTAAATGATGAAACAATTCACCACCATTAACAAAAGCAAGTACCAAATATAATTTTTCCGGGCTTTGAAAGGAGAATTTCAACGGTACGATAAATGGATTATTAATTTGTGCTAAAACTGTACGTTCTGCTAACGTATGATTAACTTCAGACCGAGAAACGATATGAGCTTTGCGAATAGTTTTTAGCGCATAGATTCGAGAGGTGTCTCGTTTGCGTACTTGCATGACCTAACATGTCAATAAACAAATATGATGAGTATAACCATCATGGAATTTTATTTAAAAAGAATGTAAAGTTGAGAATCGACAATGATAACTGCAGGATTCCAGTTAATAGAAGAGTATTTGTCGTCTAATTAATAGTACAATTAAGTGTGAAAATATGATACCTTGCCAAAGCTGCCTTTACCAATGACTTTTAATAAATCAAACGCATCAATTGTCAAGGGGATATTGGCCTAGTAGATAGCATTGATAGGTTAAAAAGTTTAGAATAAAAGAAATGGTAACAATCCAAAATTAAAGGAAAAATGAGTATATTTACATGATCCTTCTTGTAGCAAACGTGCACATGTACGCTACCCGTTCCACCTTGCAGAGGGAACCAATTTTCATGCATTTTCTGTTTGATTTTTTTTATTTTTTTTTTAAAAAAAAAGGTTTAATGAGATTATGGCATTCAAACAAAAAAAAAAAAAAAAAGTAATTTTTTAATTCACTTACGTTTGGATTATTAAAACTAGGTACAAATTTTACGCCACCCAAGAAAACGTCGTTTCCCATATCATTAGTATGATGCCCAGTTTGAGTGGATTTACGCAAGTAAATTTGTACTGATACATCAGACTCACGAGAAACATCACTATGTCAAAACCAGATCAATAAGTTACAATTATAATGCTAGATCAAAAACAAAATTATAGATAATAATAAACCTTTACTTCTTATACTCACAAATTTGCTCGGTATTGCCAAGTTGGATTTTGAACTTCTCCACCTAAAGCATCGATCAAGATTTCATTTTTATCAAATTCTAGTACCACATAAGGAAGCCACCAGCATTGCTTCCTCTGCATACTATCTCTGTTACCCCTTGTAGTTGTTGGAGTTGAAGAAGAAAAATGTGGTGGAATTTGTGGAGGTCTTATACCGGGAGGTAAAGAGATCCCACGAGCTTCAACAACACGGATGAGCAAAAGTCCAGAAGCTGGTACAGGTGTGGGGGAAGTAGGAGTTGAAGGTACATAATTTCCATTGTTTCCAACATCAGTTCCCACCGAAGGATTTTGAGGTCTATGCGATTGTTGCCAAAGACGCATTATGGACAAATATTTTTTGGGGGTTAATTTTACTTTGGGTTTGAGCGCTTTTTAAAAAGGACGAGAAATCTCTCTTTTTTTTTTCTTTAGAGTGTCTTTTTTTTAAAAAAATGGTTGTTCTGATAACAAAAAAAAAAAAAAAAAAAAAAACGAATAACTTTTTGGGAAAAAAAATTTTCGCGGAAGTCGAATAGAGGATATTCTTATAATATCTTTAAAAACCCAAACCAGTTACTTTGATATATTATTTTGCTTTTACTAAATATTAATTTTTATGTATTATATATGTCTTCTTTGTCACAATGCAATTGGTTCAATAAAAGATTTTTAATTAAGTAAAGTTATAAATAGGATTTTATAATTTATAGACAATAGGTTCGGAGAATACAAATAAGTTTCTATATTTAGTTTGATTGCGTAAAACTATTTTATTTTATTGAAATTTTTATTGATAATTCGGAGTAATGTTTTACAATCAGATATGTGAATATTAATGAAAATCTTGAATTTACTTATTGGGATTAGATTATATTTAGAGTTTGGTAAATCAATACAACTTTGAATCTATTAATGGAAAGTATAATAGGTATTGAATAGATATATTTTTGAAGTTTTATTGAATTACTAATATTGTTAATTGTTTTAAAAAAAAAAAGGTTTTCCCATCCTTAATATTATCAAAGATCGTTTTAAAAAAGGTCTAGAATTCAACGAGTTTGATCGACCTTAGTCAAACTTGGTTAATGTCATCTTTTAGATTAGATCAATTATTTTATTTATATGTGTTCTTATCAATAGAAAGGAAATTTTTTGATCAAAAACTCTTTTTATTGGCTCATTAGATAGTCATATGACAAAGGCTAAAAATTCTAGATTCCAACCCTTCTCTACCGAAAAGTTACATATTCACGTTTTGTAACCAAATCCAAGAATTTCCACATCCTCCTCCTACCATCTTAACCGTAGCATTATCAATCTTTACTTTTATAGGCTGCCATCTGTTTTCATTATCTCCAACTCCACAATTTCCGTGTTCATTCCATCCCCAGCTTAAACATTCACCTAGTTTAGAAACGATCAAAGAGTGCTCTGATCCACACGCACATTCCTCAATCTCGAACTTATCATCTAATATCAAATGCTGTGGTAAATAGTATAAAGGAACGTGATTGTTGATCCAATCGGTCACATTCGTTCGTTCATCATCATTCTTGGGATTATCCTTTCCGCACTGTCCATGATCATTCCTGCCACATATAAACAATTTACCATCATCACAGATCACAATAGTATTATTCCACCCACAATGTACGCTTTTAACTCTGCTAATTGATCCATGCTCGATTTTTTTAGGAATGTCTGAAAATTGAACTTTAACTGGTGAATCATATCCTAATTGACCATATTTATTCAACCCAAAAGTAAAAATTTTCCCATCATGGGTCAGCAACACTGTATGATACTGTCCACAAGCCACATCTATCACTCTTTGATCTAAATCATGAAAGATTTTAATAGGCTCAAAATATAATTTTTCTTTCTTCTTTCTACGCACGCTTTTATTATTCGTTTCAACAATTACATTTTCTTTATCAACATTTGTTAATTGTCCGAATTTGTTGCTTCCCCAACCGAAGCAATTTCCCTCCTTATTCAAACATACAACGTGTCTTAATCCACAGACAACTTTCTCCACCCCCTCAACACCTTTTATTCTAATTCCTCTTCCACCCGTCTCTTTTACATTCTCACCACATCCCAACTCTCCAAAAGATCCTTTCCCGAATGAATAAACGTATCCATTTTTATCAACAGCTAAACTAAAATTCCATCCACAACTTACGAATTTCCATCGACTTATCTCATGTTCGTCAAACACTTCTATTTTCCTGAATATATCAGAATTTTCTTTTGATGCGACACCACATTGTCCATCATTATTTAATCCACTCGTCCATAATTCTCCAGACGACGTTATAATGGCAGAGTGATTCCCCCCACCTGTTATTATTTTTGGCTTGGTCTCTAAACTATCTAATGTTGATTCCAAGTTCACGTAACGTTCCTGATTCGCTATAAGAAACTTGCAGGCTGTAGGAACGTTAGTATCTTCGAACGTACCTATTCCGAGTTGTCCATTACCATTTGATCCACACGCAAACAACTTATTAGACTGAACTATTGGCATAACTCTTTTTGAAAATTTAATATTAATGTCAAAATAATTTACGATCTGCTATGAATCACGTGGTCCGATCATCATTTAAAAAACCACGTTTTTTTTTCAATTCGTTTTGGTGAATTTACGTTTAACCATAAAAGACTTAAACCCTGCACAATAATCAATTTTTTTTATATTGTTAGAACATATATCAAAACTAGTTCATATAACCTCTTTTTTTTTAGCCACAACCAAAACAATCCAAATTAAAAAATTTTTTTTCCCCAAAAATTAATTTTTATCAGCTTTGACAATTTAAAATCATGGCTGGAAGTCCCGTGGGAATCGGTCCCCCACAAAAAAAAAACATTTTTCCCTCGAAAAAAAAAAAAATACTAGAAGTGATATCTGTTTATCTAAAGGATTTAGGTTGATCTATCCATCTCTAGATGTGGCCAAAATCTTGTTATGATTAGAGTATCACAAGTTTTTCAAAACTGCGATGAAAATTCAGGTGACACTTTCTGGAGATTAACGAATGAATGAACGAACGAAAATGATCATGTGAGATCCTAATCACGGTTTGAGTAGATGTTACATAAAATTATAAAAAGTTAGAGTAACAATCTCATCTCATATCACGTGTATTTATGAATTAAAACTATAAATTGCAGATGTAGTGAATTTTTATTTGTCATGAACAACCTTCTGGGTTTTTAAATTAATTAACAATTGAATTTTTTTTTTATTTTACACATAACTTTCTCTTATCTTTTCCTCAATACTTTGTCATATATTCTTAAAGTTTTTGCTTGTTTTTGTCTTGTTTCCATTAAAATTGGTAAACGAAGCAAGAAACAACTCCTAAAAAGAATATCTTTTTCTCATAATTTTTAATACTTAATTTTTAATAAACACATTTCCCCATTTTATAAAACTATAATGGGTTGTTGTGGAAGCAAAGACGAAGACGATAATGCAAAGGTTTTTTTTTTTTACCTACTTTTTAATTCCATTAGATTTTTTCTCAAAGGTAGTGATTTTATGATAACTTTGAATAAAACTTTTCTTTTACCATCAGAACGAACGTTCTCGTCTTTTATCTGGTGAAGGATCTACTGCGTATGATACCTCGTATGTTGATAACATTCTTATGAATATTTAATTTTTATACATAATTCTAATATTTAACAAATTTTCAAAACATCTAGGCATGCGAGGATGAATTATCGTTATGATGATGCTGTTGACCACACCATAGAACAAGAAGCATTGCAAAAGATCGTTCAGCAAACGGCAGAGTTTGTATTTTATTCTTCATTCTACGTCCTTAATTTCTTAAATAAGTTTTAATTATAATTTTAATTACCTTTTAGTAATTTTATTGATATATCAAACACTCATGCCACTGAACGTTTACAACAACAAGAGGCAATAGATCGTGCGAATGAATACAAGTATATTTAATATTTTTACGAGAGTCTTTTCAATTTTCAAACCTATAAGCTAACTTTGTGAAATTTTTTTTTTTTTTTTTTTTATAGAGAATTGATGGGTTCAATTAGACTTGATCCAAGTACCCTACAAAAAATACAAGAAAAGAGTGACACATTACCGAAATTGCGTCACAAAAAATCAACGTCACTGCAATCTCAACAGGTTGCTGCACAAGGTGGTGCGACGGATTTACCTCCACATGTCGTGTTGGGTAGCGGTGGAGTTACACGAGAGGATCAGGAGTGGGTAGGTTGGGACAACTTTCTTTTATTCTCAAAACGAAGGATTTAATTTATTGATTTGTTCCTTATTGTTCTTTATAAAGCTGACGAAAGCGATAGATGAAATGCATGAAGCTATTGAACATATAGAAGTTGAATATGTCGGTGATTTAGTAGTTCCTTTGACATGGGCTAACTCTGCACCAATTCATGCTATTCATGGATGAAACTTTTTTTTTTTTTAAATCAAATAATTCATAGACATTTTTTTTTGTATATATATATTTATTTATTTATATATGGGTGTGATGATTATAAGCGGTTTCTCCTTTATCAGATTATTCAGATTGGACACTAGCATCCCCATTTATTGAGTTCAACTGATTAGTCTAACAAATCCCATTCCTTTCTTTTGCTATAGCATATTTTATATGATCTAGGAGAAGTATGACGACTTATTACTAACATTTATTCTTTGCTTTCATTTATCTGAACAATTTTGGGAAAGCAAAAGAAAATTTAAGTTAAAGAAAAAAGAAACTTTTTATTTTTATACTTAAATATATTAATGCATATACATTCGTTATTGTTGAGATCATTTTAAGAACTGACAAATCACGTGAATTTATATGCGATTGCAATAATATTAATTATTGAATCAATGACCTAATTATTTATTATGGTACAAAGAAAAAATTTTTTTTTGTCATATTTAATCAAAGAAGTCGGGGAAATCAAAAAAAAAAAAAAAAAATTACAAATTTACCAAAAAGGTATCAAATAAAAAAAAAAAGTTTTAAATAAAATATCCTAATTTCTTTTTGTCTAGCTGATATAACCACCCACCTTTTAAATTTAAAATTAAACATTACAAATATATGATTAATTATTGAAAAAAGATCATCTGCATGTGGGGATCACTTCAATCCTTGAGCATCTAACTGTCTTTGGCAATAAGTAAAGAGGTTTAACGCCATTCCAATTAATGATTATTTTTGTAATAATCATCAATTTCTTTCTCAATGTTTATTATGTTCAATAATGCCCTAATCAGTTCGTTTGATTGTCAGATAACAATTTGATTCAACGGCAACAAGAAACGTCTATTATCAATTTTATAAAAAATTCTTTCACGGCTCCGGAATATACATTTCAAGCCATGTTATTTCATATTGGATTTTAATTTGAAAGCGCGCAAATTTCTCAATTTTTTGAATAGACTTGGATTATTCATATTATTTCTACGAGGAGTTAAAACAATTCTCAATCACGATATGCAAAACTCTTCTCTTAACACTTTTTAGATTGATCATATGAAAAGGTTTTATTTAAAAAAAAAAAAAAATTTTATGACGATTAATTAACGTAAATAAAGTATTACTCTATTGTTATCGCTTGTTATTGTCAACTTATTCTATGAATGAAAAATATTTACAAAAAATAAATGTTAAAATAGGTATCAATAGATTATAATATTAAAATTATACAAAAGTTATTACATTTTTAAGCAAATTTAATGCCTAAACTTGGTGACTTAAAAAAAAAAGATGTAGCGAAAAAAAAAAAACCCAAGTATTCTCTTAAACCAGGTAAACAACGGAAGTTTTATTCAACCTTATTAGAATTCCTGAAGTTTACATCTTAATCGGAATATTTTCTTTTATCAAAGTTTTTTCTTTTTTCTTTTTATACTGAATAACTTCAATTTAAATAGTCAAGTTGATATTTTATCAATTCATCAGAACTTTCAAATTTCATGTCGCACCCTAAGAGATCATTATATAAAAAGATTTCATCATTTATATGGGTTGCTTTATGAGTTTCAAGTAAATTTGTTGAAAATAAATTTGGAATTTCTTCGATTGCTAATGCATCGTATGAGAAATTGTCTTCCTGCGGCATAAACATGTTCGTTGTTGATAATAAGCCATCAGCTTCTTGACATATTCCTTCTTGAAGATATACCGCTGTTGATGTCGAGCTCGTCGACGAACAATCTGTTTCAATCTCCAAATTGTCAAGAGGTAAATCTTGAAATTCAAAACACGATGGCTCTGTTAATATCTCTTGACATAAAATCTCATTATGAATGAACTTTTTCATTTCCTTCATATGTTCTTCTATCAAATCATCAATATCCCGACGACATTCCTCAACAGGTTCCTTTTATCAAAAAAGGGAATTCCTTCATTAATACGTTTGACTAAAAAAAGAGAGGGGGGAATGTAAACCTTACCTTTTCGGTTAATGATTGACACGTGTCAAGTGGTTTCGACATTTCCGGACAACTATCTTGAAGTAACCATTCAATTGAATTTTCATTGAGATCCATGTCACAATTGGTCAAACCTAAATCGAAAATCGTCGAATCTTTTGAGATTTCCTGCATGACCTTCGTTCCATCTATTATATCTTGTAATGAAATTGTAGTGTCTTTATCGGGAGTAACAAAGTATGATAATGAATTGGATGATGATTGTATTGAATTTTGAAGTTGTGATTGGGTTAAGAGATGAGAGTTGCAATTAAAATCTAATTCCATGGGTGAAGTTTGCTGACTTGATATTGGGGATATGATTGATGACGGCGTTATCGAGAATGCATTATTTGACAATGATGATTGTTGATGTAAAACTTGATCTATTATGAAATTCGTAACGTTGAGACTATCCGTTATTGATGAAGGTTGGGATATGATCGAGGTGATTGAAGGAATTGTGAATTTGGAATAAACGTGATTGCATTTTTTCGTTTGATCCTGAAAGTCGTAATTGGGTTGAGCATAATTTTGATCAATTGGGGCGAGAGCGTCCAAGGTAACGTAATTATTCTCGATCATGGATGGATCTATTAATTGATTATATAAATTCCAGTTTTGTTGTTGTTGTAACGTGAAATCTTGTGGCTGAACGAATGGTGAATTTTCACCTACTATTTTTTTTTTTTTTTTTACAAGCGAAAATGAATAAAAAAAAAATTTTTTTTCTTTCGTTAAAATATTTTTCACTTTTAAAAAGGAAAGAGGGATAAAAAAAATTCTTTTTTTTTTTTTTTATAAAAATTTAAGACGAAGGAATTAATTAATTATATCACCTCCAAAGCATAGATCAAACGAATTCAAATTATAATAAGGGTGAACGTGCATCATCTTTAAGGCTTTTCGATTATTTTATAATTCCTTAAAACTTTTTATGTATAAATTTTTTTTTTTCTTATTTAAAAGATAAAAATGTGAGATGTCAAGTGAAAAAAAAAAAAAAAGTGGAGAAAATTTATTAAATTTCAACTGAAAAATTTTTCGAGATACATAATTTTTTTTTATATATATAAAGAATTATTGAATCAATTTATATGGTAATAGATCATATGTAAATCATAATGCAGTTTGACAATTTTTGTAGGATAGTAATAATAAATTATAATCAAAAGGGCTTGCATATCATACATTTATATGTATAAATAAATATCCCAGGTGATTGCATTGGATAAGTTAAAACGGTATGCAATCTATCGTCACTGTTGATTTGTTTATACAAAATAAAAATAATTTTAATTTTAAATAACGTTTCGTATCATTTTAGAAAAAAATTTGTTTACCCAAATTTGGTTATAAATTCTTTTATATAATTTATTCAAACAATACAAATATTTTCATTTATGAACCCAAATAAAAAAAAAAAAATAAAAATAATATTTAATAAATAATAATGTATTGGATTTTATTTTTATTTTGATTTCCCTTTTTTCTTTTTTTTTTTTTTCATTCACCCCCCAAAATATTTGTTCACTTTTACTAAATCTTTTTTTCATACATGATTCCGTTATTGACGAAGATCATTATTAATGAAATAATTTTTTTTTTTTGTGTTGCGCTTTGAATCCATCTTTTTTCAACCCATGGAACATTCTTTTTTTTTTATACGCCTTTTATCAAGACACACATTTTTAGTTAAGGGTCATTTACATTAAGTCGCCCATTCCGTCTTCTCTTTATCAAGAAAATTTCAAGGACATTGTAGACTTGTATTCTCGAATTAGCTAAAAAGGGTGTTTGAATCGTTCGATTCACGTGATTGGAGAATGTGCTTTTTTTTTTTTTTTTTGTTTTTTTCTTTCTTGTTATTTATTAAGGTGAAAAACTGATACAAACTGAATGTTTTAAAATGAATAATACCTTTTGGTGACAAATTTTCCAAAAAAAAAAAAATAAATATTTTTTTTTTTAAAAAGGAAACAAAAAGAAGCAACATATAGTTAGTCTCCTTGGCAAAAAAATTCCCATGGAACGAATGATCGCTCAAATTAGATTAAACGACTTTCCAGAATCAGTTTAATTTGCAGAATCCCATGTAAAGATCTCGTATTCAACCGCGATAATATGATATAGATAGGAATTATATGGATAGGAAAACTTTAAATACATAAACAATCATTAAAAAAAAAAACTTTTTTTTCTCAAGCGAATCTCACATTTTTAAGGTTACGGACCGATTCCCAATTAACATCCTGTTATCTCTATTGAATTCATTGAAAAACGAATCCGACTCCCCATCGTTATGTTTTGGGTGTCAAAAAAAAAAAAGATCATCCATTTTCCCACAAAATGAACGTTGCTGCGCCATGATGTTTGATTTTTTAATCGCATCGCATAATTCTTGTTATTGTCTCATGGATACGGAAATGAAACCATTTTTGGCCTAATTGGCTTGTTCAATTGTTTTCCGAGTGTAACGATATAAATACATATTCAAGTCCTTCTAAGGGATTCAATTTTTTTTTTTTTGAATTTTTTTTCGGATATAAGAATCAAAAAAAAACTTGTTGAATAATATATATATACATTTTTTTTTTTCATCCTTTTTATTTTCTCATTGATATACATAAATAACATTATACGATACCAAGTATAGTTTACCATTTCTGGAAATGACAGATACTATTGACAACATCAATATACAACCACTCGCATTTGTACATAATAATGAACTAGTTTGTATTGAGGACGGGAATGAACAAGGAAATCAAAGATTTTCTTGCTTCAAGATTTTTAAATTAAAGGTATATATTTATACTGATTGAATCAATGTGCTCTCGGGTTTGCCGCAGTTGACCTCGTTGCCGCAGCATTCACAATCGTTTCACTCTTTTTTTGGGAAAAAAAAAAAAAATTTCGATTAGGGACCCATTGACGTGAATTATGTGATTAATTCAATCTTTCCTCCCTCCGAAAGAAATTCTTATGATTTAAATGTTTGCGAATATAATGGAAAATCTGCAAAGGTAAAGTTTGTGAGCTCTTTTTTTTTTTTAAAAAAAAAAATTTTAAAATTAAAATCTTTTTATTAGGTTAAGTTTCAATATAAGGGTCAAACCCCTACGGATTTGATTAAACACATGAAAAATGCCGCGGCAAAGTTTTTTCATATATCCGAAAACGGACTTGCTGACTGGGCAGCATCGGATACCGTCACTTTTAAATCGATTTATCGGAATGTTGACTCAACTTCCACACAACAGCCACCTGACGATGACTATGTTTCGGACATGTCAACCTCCTCGTCACTTGAACAACTTTATCCGATTATAGATGAAGAGGAATTTGAACGAGAGATTCGAGAATTGTCTAAAAGGATTAATTCAACAGAACCACATTTATTGAATTACGATTTAGAAAAGATATTTCATCAATCATTTCAAAGAAAGGATATGTCCGTCACCTATCGTGATTTGTCAACTGAATATTTTAGTCAAATACAAGAAATTGTATGTTTCATTGGTAAACCTTTTGATCTCAAAAAAATCGATCGATCGATTTTAGGTTCCGAGAAGGTCATCAACAATTTGACAAAAGTCAATCGTGCGATTTTATGTCCCGAGCAGGTCATCAACGATTTGACTAGAGTTTTATATAAACACGTTGAAAGTTATATCAATAAAAGAGGTTTGGTAAGCATCAAAATTTTTATTTTATTTTATTTCTTTTGAGAAAATAATTTTTCACAAAAATCGAATTGATCTTATTCTAGTTACAAAATTATCAATTTGGAATTATTATTGCATTGTGGAATTTGATTAGCGGGTTTAGATCAGTACAACTTTCATATAAGTTACTGTTGGAGACTGATGTAAAATTTAAACAAATCCTGAACGCACAACAATCTCATCTTATGGCTCATTTGACGAACATGGACCAAATCATTATGGATGTCTTGATCCTTTTGGAGGATAAACTTGATACGGAGAAGTACGAAAGACTTCAACGTAAAGTATCTTGATGTAAAAACTTAATGTGTGCATATGAATACGGACGTAAGAGACTTGAATATTTTTTTTTTTTTTTTTGATAGGACGACTCGGAAACTTTGTTGGAACGGCCGGAGACTTCATGAGGCTCATTATGATTATTAATAAACAAATAAATGAGGAATTGGAAAAATTGGAAAACCAAGAAAAAGGTTTAACAAGCAAATTATATGTTGCCGCTATGTAAGCGAAATTAAATCGGATTTTAAAAAATTTTTTTTCATTCTTCTAATTAAATAATCCATTAATATAAATCTCTTGTTTATAAAGGACAATCGGATTCGCAGCAGTTATTATAGGTGGAATCATTCTTAAGCGGAAGGATTGTCTCAGTAAAGCTAAGGTAAATCAGCCATCCTATCCATTTATTAAAAATGATTATTTTTTTTTGACTTGCCTTACGTATTAAAATGTTTGTTTTTTTTTTTTTCACAGAAATATATCGGAAATACAATTGCTTGTGCAACGGGAGTAGCGATGATAACAGGATATACAGCTAAAGTCGAGCTGCAAAATTCTATACAACAGCAGACACATCTACTTGAACAATTAAGACAGACTCATGTGAAATTATTGGAATGGAAAAATCTTGGTAAACTATACATTGATCGGGACATTGATGAAATGAATGAGAATAGAACGATTTTGACCAAAAAATTTGTTACGATTAGATTTCAATGTAATGAACTTTGTAAAATTTTTGATTGAATTTCGATTTGCGAAAAATCTTTTTTCTTTGGATAAGAAAATTTTTTTTTTGCATATACTGTAGATGATTGTTTATATTTAATGCTATTATTTTGATATATTAATTGTATGTATATATGTTTAAGGTATATTATTTATATGCGTATTTGTTATAAAGGTGAAATAATAAATTATCGTATTTAGAAAGGAAGTCTTAAAAAGAAATGAATGTTGGTTTGGCGGTTTGAAAAAAATGTTAAATGCGAAATTATTAAAATAATTAGTTAGGACTGTGCGGATTTTCGTGAGATATTTTTTGATCGACATTAGTAAATGGGGAGTCTTCGATCCCGGTTCAATAATTTAACAATGAACGCGGGCTAAAAAAGAAATTCGAAATTTAAAACTTTTGCGAATTCGATCTATAGACTTATGAAATTCTGTTCTGGAATGTTAGTATGCAACCTTATATGATTTATACTTTTATGTGTGCTTAATATCATTAATGTTCAATTGAGAAGGGTCGAGTTGTACAGATTCTAATATATAAAAAAAATCAAACATTAGTTCTTTTTTATCTAAATAAGGCTTTTGAAGATAGAAATGATCAATTACCCAAATATTCCATGCTTGATAAGTTATCGTAATGCTCATAATAATCATCAGCATTTCTTGGTTCAGGAAGGCTATTAAACTGAAGTAACCTGCTTGTATATATGGCTTTTGGATGCGTTTCATATGTGAAGGCCGAGCCGATTGATTGTATACTTCCGATCGAGAACTTTTTATTAAAATCTTCTGCCTCTTTCAGTTGCTGAAAAAATTCCGTTCGATTATCTTTACTATGTCTCTCCCATTGGGTCAAGATTTCTCTAATTTCACTCGCCTTTGGACGATTTAACGGATTAGCGTCCAAACATCTTTTGTTTAAATGTAAAATTAATGGTGGCACTTTGATATTATTAAATCGGGGTCTTAATCCCTGACAAATATTTAATGCCAAAGATTCATCATGAGCCTTATCATAATAAGGAGGAAATCCCGAAACCACCTCATACATGATCATACCAAAACTGTAAATATCAGAAGATTGAGTGTAATGTTGTCCTCGCAAAATTTCAGGAGCTGTGTAAGGTAAAACGCCATACACGCTATGATTTGTGCCTTTGTTTTCTTTGTAATCTGCCGGCTTACATAATCCCATATCCGTAATGGCCGTGTAAGTGATAAATTTTACTACATTTCCGATATGTAAATCTCTGTGAATGAAATTTTTTTCATGAATAATTTCAAGCCCCATCGCAATCTCCTTTAAATGTTGAATTTTATTGCTCCAAAATTTTTCGTAATCCAAATGTATACTTAAATAGTTTCGTAAACTTCTGTATTCGGCGCAATTCATGACTATCACATAATTTTTTGAACTTGGATCTTGAGTTATTCCATAACATCTAACGATTTGTATATTATCTTCTTCGATTAAGTAATTATGCATAGTAATCTAAATTAAATGATCGAGATTATAATTTATTACATTAGCAAGGGTAACCTAAATAAATATGATAAATCAAATTAATACCGTACTTCATTTATAAAGTCAAATGTAACATTTTGTGAATTATTCAAGCATTTGAGGGCCACATATGAAGGTTGAAATCTTCTCCATTGATGATTCATCGCATTCCAACTGTGAATATATCCATCTCTCCATTTCGCTCTGTAAACCGTTCCAAATCCACCTTTTGCAATGTACTCAATGTCATAAAATTTATGATAAGGTATCCACTCTAATAATTTATATGACGTTTTTGCCTTCAACTGGACATTTCGAATGAATTTATCGATATCAGCGTTACCGCTGGTCCAATTATCGAAATTTCGTTGAAATCTCTTGGAATTGCATGAATGACACCATTGTAACGCAGTGTTCATTTGTTTGCATTCTTTACATCTTCCGTAATATTTTACTTTTTTATTTAAATTTTCTTGACTTAATGGTTGTTTCATGGTGGCTCGATGAGTTTTGTCTGATTAAGCAAGCTTTTAAGTTATTTTTGAATGTAATAAAGCACAAATTTATAAATTTTTGGATTTTCATGCAAACAGTGTCACGCCGTGTAACCCTCGTAAATTTTCGTGTTACGGGCTGTGTAAAGGTTGACATCACAATACTGCGACAATTAATGACACGTTTTTTTTTTTTTTTTTTAAGAAAAAAAAAAAATCACTATTACATGTTTTTGCTTACTGTTCTTGTTTTTTTACGTTTATGACATCCGTTATGAGTAGACCAGCCTATCGTGTTTTGATTAGACACCCCCGATGAATATCGCTCATTGCATTATTATTATTAGTATCAATCCAAGAAAGCCGCCGTCCTTACCTTCTCCTCTCATGTTAAAGTCAAAAAGTAATTTGGGGTTTGATGAAATAAGGAACGCGATTAATAAAATAATATTCGGGTAGGTTTTCGTTCGAAATTTTTTTTTTAATATGGTTTTTTACGTGGCTGATTGGCGGAGTTATACGACTAGGGGAGCTATTATGCACTGTCGGGCGCTACTGCGGTTTGGACCTCTCTCTCGCGGAAAATAACTCACGCAACTACCTGCACATCTTATGGCCCGTCGTTACGTTTTTTTTTTTTTATTCCAATTGACGGAAAGATACTAATCGTTTATGATTTTAAGCGTCATCATGACTTTTTCTCGCCATGTAAATGCTGATTAAGACATAATTAAATCACGCGTACTAGCCACAGGCTGCAAAAAATTTGTCTAATTGACTGAATGATTTATCTTTTGTTATAATTAAGTTGTTCCGATATTAACCGTATTTTTTTACGACAGCTGCTTATTATCTTCATCAAAATCTTTGAAATTACAATTGGAAATGCATGAATGTCTTCAATAAATACGATGGTATGAATGGGTTGTTGACGAGTAAAAACTAGTGACCGTCCGCTTATTCTACGAATGTAATATTATTCGAAGACTACGTTAGGATTAACTGCCAGCGACTAATAACAAAAGAAGACGGATGGATATAAGAAAACAAATAAGGGAGACAGACGATCAAGATGAAGAAGACCTGATAATAAGAAGTCCGAGAAACGTAATTTGCGGAATAGAATGCTCGAGAGGTGAGACGTTGGGAAGTTTTATCTTTGTGTTTCTGTTGAGAGAATCTAGAAGGATCTTATCCCTCATGTTTTTGTTATCGTTATCTTTTTTTCAGGCTGCTTTAGCACAAAGTCGCAAGAGAAATTAATGACCGGGAGGAGCAAGCAGAACATCGCATGTATCGAAATTGGTGTAACAGTGATTGTGCGAACTCATACGAGTAAGTTTAGTATATGGAAAAGAGATTGTGAATTTTACATTTGTTTTTTTTTTGTTTTTTTTAAAAAAAGATTTCTTTTGTTTTCTTTTATTTTTTTCTCTGTCTTTCATCCAGTCTTATATCAACCACATTGTCGAACCACTTGCACATTTCGAATAGGAGACGAGAGAAAATTTGGCTTGAAATGAAAAAGGAAACAAAAATGCAAATCGCAATTGCTGAAAAAGCGTTTATGAACTCGATTATTAAAAGGAAGCGTGATTAAATATCTAACTACTACCATGAGATCGCACCAATTGCTAACAAGTTGTTTGGCTTGGTTGAAGTTCAAGTAAGAATTAATATTGATCAAAATTTCTGGTTCCTATATTTACATGACTTATTCTAATTGCATAAATTTTTTTAAGGAACCGTAATATGATGTACTGCTGAGACACATTATACCCGCTCAAAGAAGAAATTATCATGGACATGCAACAAGAAGAGAAATTTTATTCCCGGAAACTTTCCCTATAATTAACAGTTTTACGTTTTGGATCGACTCGACCTCTGACGGATCGATCGTTCTTATGATGCAGATTTAACTAAAAGTCATTCAAAATGGACAATTGCAACTGGTATTCCGTCACGGATAAATTTGAAGTCTCAAAACTTATTACAATGAGAAATCCCAGAGAAGATTATCGTCCTCTACTCGCTTACTGCGCCAACAATATCAACATCATATCAACAAAAATCTTATCCGATTTTAAGTACATCAGTCGTTTTTGATGTTTATACGTTCTTTAGGGCTGGTTTCCTATTGCCTGAGGATAAACAAACCTCATGTCATTCAGAAAAACTAGGGTAATTAGTCATTTTTAATGACATAATTATACCAAAAGACAATTTTTTTTATTTATATTATAAATAATCAAAGTCGTATCTTGATTAATATTACCCCTTTTTTGTATACAAATTTATCATCATCATCATAACGATGATGTTTATTGTAATAAATTAATTAGCTTTACAATAATATTTATTATAATAATTTTAATCATAAAATTTTTATGATTATTAAAAAAAAAAAATTCTTGTTTTAAAAGCTTAAACATTTAGCAAAACTAATATTAAAAGTTTTTAAGAGATGTAATTTAAATTTTTAAATAAACTTATAATTTAAGTTTAACGTTAATTATGTACTTTATAAATATTATAGATACTAGATTGAAAAATTTTTTAGTTATATCAATATTTAGATTAATACTAGTTTTATATATGGGAAGTTTGCAATAGAAAGGGGGGAGACTGCCGGAAAAAAAATCAATTTTCCTTTTACATACCAAATATGATCTTTAGGTCAAAATATGTTCAAATTTAGAAATTAACTCATTTTTTATTGTTCTCCCATTTCTATTGCAAAGGTTCCATATTATATATATAATATATTTATAATTCAAACTACTTTGTAAATGTCAAAAGTTATACTTTTATACTTTTATAATATTGTTACTTTTTTTATTTATTTTATTTTTATTAATAAAATTTGAAAATTTATAGAATTATTACTTTACTTGAATTTTTATTATTTGAACTTTACATACTATATAATATAAATATAAATATTATATATTAACTTATATCTAAAAAAATTTTCTGAATATATAAAACTATTTAATAAATACATATTAATTTTATTATATAATTTTAAAATAATTTAATATTAATAATAAATATAAATATTTTATAATAAAAAAAAAATGTTAAAATAATTATTTTTTTAAATAATATTTACTTTAAAATTAATAAAATTTCCTTTTTTTTTTATAAATTATTCAAATTTTCTAAAAATCAGTTAGTTTAATTTAATATTATATTTGGTAAATTATTTGATTTTTATTGGTATTAATTAATATGATTGATTTAAGTTAGAAACAATTTAACATCAATTCATTCTATAAAATCAGCTAAATTAATCTAAAAATTGATCTAAATTTAATCTCAATAATATTATATAATTTTTATTTAATTTATAAAAAATGTTATTAAATAGCATAAAAAATTTATTCGTATATTATTAATATATGAAAAATGATATTTATTTTACAAATACAAAATTAACTAACTTTAATAAAATTGATATTCAAGTAATTTCATATTTGTTTTAATTAAACTATCAAAGGTGATATTTTTATATTAATTACATAAAATGTCAAAAAAGAAAATTTTTTTGCAATAATTTTAATATAAATAATAAATAAATAGATAAATATATAAACAAATTATATTATAATAATAAATTCATCAATAATATTTGAAATATATTAATTATAATTTTTTGATAAAAATTAGTTATATTTGAATTTATCATTTAATTTAATTAATAATTATTATAAATAAATTGATTGAATTTTAGTTAATTCTTAATGATATTTAATTTTTGATTAAATTTAAATTAATCTAAAATAATTTTGATTACTTTATTATATATTTAAATTTAAAGTTTTGTATAATAATAATTTATTTATTATTAATATTTAAATATTAATCTTATATTTTATATAAATATTTATAATTTATTTAATAATAATAGTTTATTATTATATAATATATATAAAATATATAAAATAAGAAAAAATGTATTTGTAAAAACTTTGTTACATATCTTATTTATAACATCTTTTTTTATTTTTCTTAATAATAAATTATTCTAAATATTTTATAAATAAAATTTTTATATATAAAATTTAATTTGAAAAATTTTTACTTAATGTGCAAAAGCAGTTTCATAGAAAAAATTTTAAGTTATAACAGTTTCTTGAAATTTTTAAAAAAAAATTTTTTTGCTAAATTATTTACATTACACCTGATTTTAAATTTTGATTGAATAAAATTAAAGTTGTTACAAATAAGATGTATAATATATTGTTACAATTAGATTCATCTATAAAATAATATTTATTTATTGCTTTATATAATATTTTTTTTTATATTTCAAATATTTTTAAAATTAAAAAATTTTTTTATTAATAAAATCTTATTACTATTTTTATATATTATACTTTATATATAAATATTTTATGATAAAAAAAGAAAGAAATTTTAAAAAATTTTTTTTTTGAATTAATATTAAATTTGAATTTACTTTACTAAAAAAAAATCATATTTAATTTATAGTTTATTTTTTTACTATAAAAGATAAAATCAATTTAAATAACCTATTAAATTAACCTAAAATATTTAAATCAAGTCTTAAATTTATAATTTATTATTAAATCAGATTTTAATTTTATTCTGATCTGACTAATCTAATAATTTAAAATATTATTATAATATATAAAAAATTAATTTTAAGATTTTATTATTATTTTTAAAAATAAAAATAAATATTTATTATTACTATTAAAAATAAATATAATTATTTATTATTATTATTAAAATTAAAATATAATTATACTAATTATATTTTATTATTTAAGTTTACAAATCTAAATTTTTAAATATATTAATATATTTGAAATTTTTAGAAGTTAAATTTAATTATTTTTTTGTAATTGATTCTTTTTACTAGAAAAAATATATTATATAAATAGTTCTAAATATAAGTAACTAATTTTCTATCATTTGTAAAAAAAATATATGTAATAAAAAAATTTTTTTTATTATTATAAAGTAGAGGATAACTTCTAATGATTAATACATAGTATAATCTTTCTTAACTTCTAATAATATTATAATCCTTCTTTTTATGTTATCAATAAAATTAATAACTAATTAATTAATCTGAGAAATTATTCTATATTTTTGTTATTTTCTACTTTAATCCTTTAGTTATATAAATTTTTTTTAAAACTTTGCATTTCATAAGTTACTACACATTTTTTATGGGATTTTGATCAGATGATATAGATGGTTAGAGAAGTTCAACTATATCATATTTTTCTTTTTATTCCTTGCAAATTTTTAAATGATATTTGAGATCTTTATCCTCTTACAAAAACTACCCTAAGTTTTCTTTATCAAAAATTTTATAACCTAAGTCTAAAAAATCCTTTTTATAGATTTTACATATAAATTAAGAAAAACAGCCTCAAATATGAACCTTCTGAGAATGTTTAACTGTACAGAATACTTTTTGCCTTTTAACAAAATGCCAAACCTTTTTATTTTGATTAGAATAGTTAAAAAGTACTTTCTTCTGTAAAAATAATATAATTCTAATCAAAATTTTTATGAATTTTTGTCTATTTTAAATGTTTAGCCTGATGCTTTACTGAAAGCAATAGCTTATGAATCTCTTTTAAAAATTTTTTATCAGATTTGTTAAGATGCTACTTAATTATTCTTAAACTAATCTCAATGCCTTATTTTTCAAGTTTATACTAAATTTTCTAGTTAGTTATATCATATTTATTCTTTGTTATTCGTATAATTTATTTGTCTTATACTATATTTATACTTTATGAATGACTAATCTTTTTTTATCTATTAAATCTTTATTTTCTTTGAATTTTTTAACCTAATAAATTACAGTTTTTTTATCATAACGTATATATAAAAAGCTATTTTTTGATATCATTACTTTAATCCTACTAGGTATTCATATAAAAAAATTTATTCATAATGGTTATAGAGAGAAAGTACTATTTTCAAAACATAAAGTTTATCAATCATCTAATTCTCTATTTATATATTATATGAACTTTAAATTTTATAGATAATCATGATTAGTATTACTATCAAAAATTAAAAAAATTTTATTAAATGTTATCAAGTGATTTAGAAAAAAATGATAAGTAGATTACTTATATTCAGAACTATATATAAAAAAAATAATATATATATAAAAAAATAAAAAATTATAATAATAATATATTATTATTTATCTAAAATAACAAAAATCATAAGCAATATTTGAAAAATATAAGTAAGACTTTTATTTTATTTATCTTATATAATTTTATAAGTTAAATATATTAATTTGTAGACTATTACTTTACAATAGGTTTCTAATTAATCTATATTAAAGAAATATAATTAGTTAAATTTTTAATATAAAAATATAATATAGTGTTGATTAAACTTAATATTAAATTAGTGATCAATAATAAGTTATAAATTAAATCATATAAATATTTAAATAGATAATTATATTATATTAAATTAAAAATGATTTCTTTTATTTACTAATTATTTAATTAAAAATCATATGATTTGTAACAAAAATTTTAAATATAATCAGTTTATAAAATTCATATTTTATTTTTTTTATAGTAAGAGAATTCAGATTAAATAAGTTTTTTATTATAAATATCAAAGATTACTATTATATAAATATTTTTTATTATATAGATTATATAAATTAAATTATATTATATTATTATACTTTAATGCTAAATAATTTTAATTATATCAAAATTAATTATATTTATTTGATATTTATTATAAATTATTAATAAATAATTATATCTGTTAAAATATAATTTAATTAGTAATTCATTAATTTATACTGAAGTTTATAATTACTAGGTAATAAAAACTGTTATAATATTAAAGCATTAATTTAGAATGTTATAGAAAAATAATTTAAAAATAATCATATCTAGAAATTAGATCATATGATAAGATAATATAATAATATATCTTATTAATTGATTATGTTATCACCAGGTTCATTTTCGTTTATCTTAATATCTAAGTTGAAAGGCTGTGGCAGCTGATTCTACACGTTGAAGTTTCTAACCTTAGGATTTTCTCTAAGTCCTACAGGTATCCGTTATACTTGAATCAACTCAGCAATTTATTACGTCTTAGAACTTAAGATATGTTAGTCAAACTCGTAATGATGAACTCAATAGCAAGTTAGTGTAGTATATTACAACAATCCTAAGTAAAGAATAACGTTAAAGGGAAAAGTAATTTGTATGGATTTAAATTGATTCCTTTATTTATAACTTGAAACTCACAAAAGAGTTAATAAACTTGCAAAGGAGTTAATTTACAACTTAAGCGAAAAGCTATTCTATTTATACAAAATAAATTTGCTACGGCTAACTATTTACTATGCTATAAATTAACTAAATATAGATATATATCCTAATAAATATATACGTAAATATAATAAAATAATAAAATAGTATAAATAATAAAAATAATAAAAATAAATTATAAACGTTAAAGAAATTATAAATGAAATAAAGTAAACAGATTGAACAGATTGTTTAGAAAATACAGGAGAAACAAACATGTTAGACGAAATAGAAATTATTGCTGATCACTGTTTGGCATAGCAGTGACATCATCTAATGTGAGATCATTATTGATCGACAGATCTCACGTGATATTTGGAGTTGCAATTTCTTCTATTGATAACATGTATGAATAGATAAACATTATATTAAAATAAGTTTAGCTACACTTTAAACAAATAATACTAAGTATAATAATATAATAAGTAAAGTAGATTATATATAATTACATAAATTTTTGAAAAAAAAAACTTATATAATTAATTTGTATAATTTTAACACATTTTTTTTAAAAAGTAAATATTCTTTTTTTTAATAATATATAATTTAATAATTTTTTTATATAATACTCTAAAGGTAACTATTATTAATCTAAAATATAAGTAAAAATTATTTATGTATAAGCGATTATAATAAAAAATTTCTATCTGTTTATTTACTCAAAATTTAAGTTAATATATGATTAATTACTTTTTTTACACTTATATCTTAAATTTAACAACAATTTTTAAAACTGATTTATACAAATATTTATTTATTATAATTATTAGAATATATTAAGTAAATAAATTATGAGAAAATTTTAAAAAAATCTATATAACTAATTTATATAATCTTTACATATTTTCTTTAAAAAGTAAATTTTCTTTTTAAAAATCTGTATAATAATATACAATTTAATGAATTTTTTATATAGGTACTCTAAAAGTAACTATTATATAAGTATTTTTTTTTATTATATAAGATTTAAAAAAATGTAAAATATAATTTAGTATTACTTTCTATTATTTCAAAAATTTTATTTTATATGTTTAATTGATTTATAAGATAATCTTCAATTTAATAATATATAAATTTAATGAATTATTTAAAAAGAATTCATAATAATAAGCAATTTTTTTTGTTATAGTGAAGATTGAATTTTTACAATTAATTATTTTAATTTAAAAATCATTTTTACATTTATATTATTTTCTTATTTTTTTTGAGAAATTAATTTTAATATTTTATTTTTTTCTTAAGCATTTTCAACTTTTATATTTTTTAAAATCTCTTATATTATTTATTATATAAATTAAATATCTTATATATTTCTTTTATATTTAAAATTAATTTTTTTTAATTACAGATAATTCAAGTTCTTTTAAAAATGTATTATAATTATCATTATTATCTATTATAATTATCATAATCTATATTAAAGACCTACATAAATTCAAATTTTAAAATCTGGCCCAGTTTAACCTAAGTTAAATTCGTATATTAAAATGCTAATTCAGCCTAATTTAGACTTAATTATAATTATTGGTAATGCAAAATTTAACAATTTAATCATTTTTTTATTTAACAAATTACAAAAAAAACAATACAGTCAACTCTTGTTATAACGAATTCTATGTCTTAGATCTCAACTTCACTATAAGGCTATAGTGAAGATTTTAA